>LBNU01010937.1:34107-44491 GCA_014162995.1 Artemisia annua | reverse complement strand
TTTTTTTTTTTTTTTTTTTTTTTTTTTTAAACAAACGGTCAAAAAAAGAGATACAAGCTTTGATAGAATCGGTCGTATACTTGAACGATTTGGGAAAAGTGGGTGTCGGCGACCGGTTTCGACTTTCCTCCCACAATGGGCTCGACCGATATGGAGATCGGTCGACCGATTCGGACGATCGACTTTTTCCGAGCCACTGTCACAAGCCTTAGAGAACAGAAAAATCTCATCAAAGATTTGTGTTCCGCACTTTCTATTTATTTATCAAGTAACTTGAGGTGTCAATGGTATTTTGGTACATTTTTTTTTAAGTAAAAAGTTTATGAAATACACTACCTCCGTCTCAAAATAAGTGTTCAGTTTAACTTTTTAAAGTCAAACTATTTCAACTTTGATCTTAACTATTTTTTGGATGTTATATGATACTTAATGCAAAATATATAAATGGATTAGGTTTTAAGTGTATTTTTCATTTGTATAATTTTTCATCAAGTATTATATAACATAAAAAATATATTTAAGGTCAAAGTTGAACCAATTTCACTCTGAAAAGTCAAACTGAACACTTATTTTAGAACGGATGAGGTATTAAAATCAAAATATAAGGTTGAGTACATATGAGAAGGGTAATGAATCCTTTTTTGAAACTCGCAACTTAGCATGACTAAATTGATATGAACACGCTCACGTCAACACGATCAAAACAAAGAAAACTAACAAGATCTATGACTAGTTAGTTAGTAACCAAAACAATAGCATGCGTAGCTCTAGACTCCATGTATACTAGCTAGGCACCACACGCTATCCTTGGTAACTTCCAAACGGTCCTAATTCCCACGATGCGAGCATTAGTCTTGAATCTAATAGAAGCAAACTTTAATCTCACGACTTCACATACTATGTTACAAATATCTTCCATGCGTCTTTCACCTTTAACATATAGCCGATTATTCCTTTCTTGCCACACGAAATAAGAAGACACATCCATAATCAAACGCCCCACCACACTCAACCGATTTAAACTTCGAGATTGGCATGATGCAAGAGATAATGTCACTCCGCATAGGAGGAATACTCGACATATCAGCCAAGTGAGTTACAGACGACCAAACCTGAGAAGAAAACTGGCATTCAAAAAATAAGTGTTCGTGTGAGTCTTGTTGTAATTTATATAATGGACATCGAAGCAGGTTTAAGTTGGCAGTTTCGCCGACATCCTATTGCCTCGGTTTATCTTGCATCTTTAGCTTCCTCTCCACAACTAACCACAAATGAAACGCATGGTGTGAAATACAAAATGGAGACCAAACACTATGATACCATGCCACTTCATCACAATGAGCCATAATGGTGTCCCATGCATTCGAATTGTGAACAATTTTTCTTGTCCATCAAAAGTCCTCCAAGTCAACCTGTCTTTGTGGTGATTACTTAAGCTAGGAGGGACGACTTGGTTTAATACAAGAAACGACTCGTACTAAGCCAAAGGCCATTTCCAAGAATCATTCGCCATAATGTCCACCAATTTTCCTTTTTTAGAGAATCCAGCCATTGTAATAGTTATGTTCGAAACAAGCTCCATTAACGGCCATTATCCCATATATCAAAACCATTTGAAATTTTTTTTTACCATCACCAATACGATACCACACGTGAGCGCTAACATACTTACGAAATTGGAGAATTTTCCTCCATCCTCAACTTACATTGGCGTGCAATCAACATCCCACAAGCTTCTACCCTTCAATTTATACGCATGAACCCATTTAACCCACATAGACTCTTTACATGTTAAGATGTTCTAAATATTGGACGCCATTAATGAAACGTTAAAGTTTCAAGCTGATGAATGCCTAAACCACCTTTTCATTTTGGGAAGCAAACTGAGTCCCTCGCCATTTTAACTTTACCTTTTTCATTTCTCCATGACACCAATCATCGTCGTCGTCGTTTTGGTAACCATGGTTTCCAACCTTTTGGCTAATTAATCTACAGGGTTTGAACCCACCGCCACACTGACTCAAACCATGTAAAGCCCTCCCTTTTCAGGATGTTTGTGTGGCCACTTCAAGGTTGTTTGCGCCTAGTAAGAATTAAACTTGAGACTTCACACACCTTATAGTGACACTCACAAGTACGTTTGCCATTAGGCCACCTTTGAGTGGTTAACTTTTAAAAAAAATTGTAGAAAAAGTTATGTTCATTTTATTACATGATATTCGAATATTCAAATTAGTGTTAATCACATACGATTAAGTTTCAACAATGAAAAAAAAATGAAAAAGGAAAACGAAGAAAAATATAATATATCAAAAGTATAAAGTATCCATCTATAGAAAGATAATTAAATACTCGTTACGATGGTATTTTTTCGATTAACGATTAACGGTTTAAGAGATATCATTTTCAATTGTTTAGAATTCATTTAAATTAATTTATTTTATTGGATTATTGCTTAAGCCTGTAACTCTCTTTTTTAGCCTATTATGAGTTTGTCGATTTAATTTCGTGATCTTAGTTAAGCGTTGATAAAGCTTGTGAGTTTTATAAATTCAAATGGACACATAATATGACCAAATAAGATTAATTCGAATATTATCTTAATCCCGTCGCAATGCGCGAGCAGTAAACTCTTGTTATTTTCAAAGTACACTAAAAAGTTTGAGACACCTGTTAATACAAATAATGTCAAAAACGTTATTTGCATTATTCGGTTTCCTTACGTTTTAATAATCACAAAATATAAATACATGTTACGTAAAACTTCGAATAATGAGTTTTTTAACGACAAAACTCGTTTTCGACTACAACATCACTTAAGGTATGAATTAAAATCTACCAACTTAGTTAAGTGATCAAAGAATTTATTTTTCTCAAAACCTCACATTCTTATGTGACAAAAGATTTTTTTACAAAAGTATTTTTGTAATATTTAAAGAAATATTTTATTAAGAAAATGAATTCAAATTTCAAATATTGCAACAGCCATATTTCCCGCCTAAACCTGACAGGATTTTTCACCAGATAAATTTTCACCACGTCAGGACAAAAAGAGGAGCGTCTGTCGGGACGGTCCCTTAAATGGGCAGACGACCGTACCCCGCTCCTCCTGGTGTCTATAAATACTGAACTATTTATTTCAATAATCTAATCCTTACTATCCATCTCAATCCAAATCAAGATACCGAGCACCTGAATCTCTCCAACTCATCTACTCCCAACCGATCATCTCTACACCACACCTCCATCGTCATCTTTAATCCGAGCACCTGAATCAACCCAAATCAAGATACTGTGGCGGCGAGTCGGAGAAGTGGGGTTCTAAAGCGGGGCGGAGTGGTGGTGGTGGTGGTGCCGGTGTTGACTACTGGGTTGGTGAAGGTGGATGTTTTTGTGTGTGTGATGTTGAATTATTGGATGAAGGTGATGTTGTCATTGTGCTTATCAAGTTATTCTTTAATTAATCAATTCAACAAGCTGACAAGAAACAATATGAACAAAAGTGGGCACGAGGAGCATACACAATAGTTTTTGTGTGTGTGACACAAAATTTAATGGGGGGAGAAGATGGTGTTAACTGCTAACGAGAGAGAGGAAGAGATGGGAGGGGGGCGGATATCACAAGGTAGAGTCATAATAAATAATATAAAATGTGTTTTTTTACGTTAAAGACGTGGTCAAAAAAAGTTTACCGGCTACAACCGGTTACCAATTGCGACACCTGGCATAATTACCTAACATTGAACAAAGTATAAAGTTTTGTTACTTAACTTAGTATTTTCGAGAGTCAATTACCTAACATAGGAAATTTTTCAAAGTTCATTACCTATATGTGTAAATAACCCTTCAGCGCCTATTATGAGTTTGTCGATTTAATTTCGTGATCTTAGTTAAGCGTTGATAAAGCTTGTGAGTTTTTATAAATTCAAATGGACACATAATATGACCAAATAACATTAATTCGAATATTATCTTAATCCCGTCGCAATGCGCGAGCAGTAAAACTCTTGTTATTTTCAAAGTACACTAAAAAGTTTGAGACACCTGTTAATACAAATAATGTCAAAAACGTTATTTGCATTATTCGGTTTCCTTACGTTTTGATAATCACAAAATATAAATACATGTTACGTAAAACTTCGAATAATGAGTTTTTTAACGACAAAACTCGTTTTCGACTACAACATCACTTAAGGTATGAATTAAAATCTACCAACTTAGTTAAGTGATCAAAGAATTTATTTTTCTCAAAACCTCACATTCTTATGTGACAAAACATTTTTTTACAAAAGTATTTTTGTAATATTTAAAGAAATATTTTATTAAGAAAATGAATTCAAATTTCAAATATTGCAACAGCCATATTTCCCGCCTAAACCTGACAGGATTTTTCACCAGATAAATTTTCACCACGTCAGGACAAAAAGAGGAGCGTCTGTCGGGACGGTCCCTTAAATGGGCAGACGGTCCCTTATATATAAGGGACCGTCCGACAATAAAGGACCGTACCCCGCTCCTCCTGGTGTCTATAAATACTGAACTATTTATTTCAGAAAAACTAGCTCTTGAGCACTAAAAACTTTCTGTCTTCTAAATCCATTCTAAAATCCTTTCTTTGATCACATTAACAAGTTGTTAGTAGTTTACAAGTGATCACATCCTTTCTCCAAGTGCAAGAGAAGAAAATTCGTATTCGTCAAGAAACGATGTGTTGAAGAAAAGTCTTTCACATCTCAAACCGTTGTTAACGAAATTCTCCTCATCCTCTATTCTTTGTATCTTAATTCTTGTGTGTAATCCTACTTGAGTGCAAGCTAGGAAGTGTATGTTGTGATAGATCGATTCGTACCATAGTGTTGGTTCGAATTGGGTAGCCACGTGGGCTAGTGTGAAGATTGATTCTAGCTAGGATTAGGACTCGACATTCCGCTTAATGTTGTTAAACTTGGTGTAAGCTCGTGTACGGTTTGTTCCGCCATAAGGGAGCGTGTTGATATAATGCTTGTGAAACTCTCGAGTGTGAGACTCGAGGAGTGGAGTAGGACTAGAGCTGGCAATTTCGACACGAAACACGAAAACACGACACGACACGACACGAAATTAACAGGTTTCGTGTTTGGCTTATCGTGTTTCGTGTCGTGTTCGTGTTTGTGTAAGATGACACGATAAGATAACGTGTCGTGTTCGTGTCAAGACCTCGTGTAACCTGTTAAGACACGATAAGACACGATAAGACCTGTTAAGACCTGTTAAAACCTGTTAAGACCTGTTAAAGACCTGTTAAGACCTGTTAAGATTTCGTGTTTTAGCGTGTCAAGACATGTTAAGACCTCTTATCGTGTCTTATCGTGTCGTGTTCGTGTGACCTGTAAATTTTCGTGTTCGTGTTCGTGTTTTAAGATCTGACACGATTAGCTTATCGTGTCGTGTTCGTGTTAGGGCTTAACAGATCCGTGTCTTATCGTGTTCGTGTCGTGTCGTGTCGTGTCGAACCTGTTATGCCAGCTCTAAGTAGGACGAAGAGTGAGCTTCGTAGCCGAACCACTATAAATCTACGTGTACTGGTTTGATCGTTCCTTTCTCTATCTTTATTTACTTGTCTATTATTGTGCTTAGTTGTAGTTCACAAAAGACAAGAATCGAGAAAAAAAATTCTTAAAACAAACTTGAAAAAGGAATTTTCTAAAACATAATTAAAACGGTGAAACTATTTAACCCCCCTCCCCCTCCCCCTTCAAGTTTCTACAACACCCTAATCAGTACTACGATGATAAACATATATCATCGTATACAGGGGAAGATATACCACTATTTTATAGCTTAAATCAACTACTGTTTAGCGGAAGAAAACAATCAGTTTAAGAAAAATACATAGTAACACTAAAACAAGTTTCCTTTTTTTGTACAGTTTTTAATTAATAAAATTATTTAGTTTTATAAACTTGAATGATTTTTAACTACAACTCTTAGCACGGACAATAACAATAACAATAACAATAACAATAAAGAGTAAATTGCATAAATCGCCCCTAATTTTTGGCCAAATTGCATGTTTGGTCCCAAATGTTACGAAAGTGCAAGGATCGTCCCTGTGGATAAAACTTTGGTGCAAGTATCGTCCTTGTGGGAAACTTTTGTGGAAACTTTTGGTGCAAGTATTTTCCCTGTGGGGACGATTCTTGCACCAAAGGTTTCCCCACAAGGACGATCCTTGCACTTTCGTAACATTTGGGATGAAACATGCAATTTGGCCAAACTCTAGGGACGATTATGCAATTTACTCTAAAATAAAAATAGACACTAGAGACCGAATATGACACAAGCCAACAGAATTAGCCCATGATGCAAAACAGAAATATAGCAGCCCACAAATGCATCAAACAGCCGAACAAGGTTCAACAACAGTAGTGTTTTTAACATTTTAAGCTCAAAAACTGTTCCATGTATAAACCTCTTATAATCTGAAAATCATTCATATACATGTTGACATAAAAATGGAAACCTTATAATCAACTAATGAGCTCAAAAGTTGTATTAAAAAATCTTAGTTTTACAAACAGTTTTTCGACAACTGTGCTAATATTACTCCGTACTCGATAAGGGACTTTATTCCATAAAGTACATTAAATTGATTATTTTAGATGATTACAATGTACCTTAATTTCTCTCAACACTGGTCTCTAACTCTTTCCATATGTTCCGCGACCCACAGACGTTTCCTCCTTATGTGCATTGACATTGGTCTTGTGGTCTGCCGTTGGCTACCATATCATATCCACGTCTTTTATGCAGGAAACGCAAATCGATAAACAACACCACCATCAAACATACTTAACTTGAGGTTAAAAGTAAATAACCTGATTGCTTCTAACCACTCTCTCCCTCTCCTGTTCATTTTTCTCTAGTAGCCTTCTCTTTTTCCTCATAGCTATCGCCTCTGCATCCCACTCATCTTTAATCTTAACATCTGTGCCACCGTTGAGCAACGGTGNACATATTTATCATATACAGGGGAAGATATACCACTATTTTATAGCTTAAATCAACTACTCTTTAGCGGAAGAAAACAATCAGTTTAAGAAAAATACATAGTAACAGTAAAACAAGTTTCCTTTTTTTGTACAGTTTTTAATTAATAAAATTATTTAGTTTTATAAACTTGAATGATTTTTAACTACAACTCTTAGCACGGACAATAACAATAACAATAAAGAGTAAATTGCATAAATCGCCCCTAAAGTTTGGCCAAATTGCATGTTTGGTCCCAAATGTTACGAAAGTGCAAGGATCGTCCCTGTGGAGAAAACTTTGGTGCAAGTATCGTCCTTGTGGGAAACTTTTGTGGAAACTTTTGGTGCAAGTATTTTCCCTGTGGGGACGATTCTTGCACCAAAGGTTTCCCCACAAGGACGATCCTTGCACTTTCGTAACATTTGGGACGAAACATGCAATTTGGCCAAACTTTAGGGATGATTTATACAATTTACTCTAAAATAAAAATAGACACATGAGAAATATAGCAGCCCACAAATGCATCAAACAGCCGAACAAGGTTCAACAACAGTAGTGTTTTTAACATTTTAAGCTCAAAAACTGTTCCATGTATAAACCTCTTATAATTTCACCTGAAAATCATTCATATACATGTTGACATAAAAATGGAAACCTTATAATCAACTAATGAGCTCAAAAGTTGTATTAAAAAATCTTAGTTTTACAAACAGTTTTTCGACAACTGTGCTAATATTACTCCGTACTCGATAAGGGACTTTATTCCATAAGGTACATTAAATTGATTATTTTAGATAATTACAATGTACCTTAATTTCTCTCAACACTGGTCTCTAACTCTTCCCATATGTTCCGCGACCCACAGACGTTTCCTCCTTATGTGCATTGACATTGGTCTTGTGGTCTGCCGTTGGCTACCATATCACAACCACGTCTTTTATGCAGGAAACGCAAATCGATAAACAACACCACCATCAAACATACTTAACTTGAGGTTAAAAGTAAATAACCTGATTGCTTCTAACCACTCTCTCCCTCTCCTGTTCATTTTTCTCTAGTAGCCTTCTCTTTTTCCTCATAGCTATCGCCTCTGCATCCCACTCATCTTTAATCTTAACATCTGTGCCACCGTTGAGCAACGGTCGTCCCATTTTTCTCTGGGCCATATCTAACTCTCGACCTGACTCACATTCAACACTAACCTTCGCACCATCACTAGGTTTATCAGTAGGTGAGCACTCATCTTCAATCCTAACAGCATCAACCGCATTGGTGGTTGATCTTTTGCTTTTGATCACATGTGTCAGATTCAATATTCCTTCTTCCTTGTCGTACTTGAAAAAACAGACATCATCATCTGCTAAGTTGCAATGTTGTCGGAACTTAGACCATCCGGATGATAAGCTGTGTTTGATTCTTCTAAAGGTCCGCTCCACTATTATCCCTACTCTCCATTCGTATCCTTCATGATCCTTCATCTTTATATTGGTTTTATATTCTAGTCCCGCTGCCACCACAAATGCCCTCGGCAACACCTACAGCACATGTTAAACAGAATATTCAATAAACATAATCAGATCCTTTGCTGTGACACATAAACAACACCCTTTGACAAAAACGCACTGCAAAGAGACTATATGAGAGTGTTTGGATGTTCATTGCTATTTGAAGTTGCAATAATTTTATAGCTAGTTGTTTGACAGATTTTGATTATTAAATAACTTTATAGATACTAGAATGATTTAGAATTATTTTCTTGAAAATAGTCATGAACTTAATGTTCAGGGCTAATTATTTGACCTTAAAATAGTCAAATATCAGATTCAGTTACCAAAACACACAACAGCTAACATAAATGCAAAATCAAATATCCACTGTCATATCACCACTCTTGCAGCATAAAAGAAAGTAAAAAATAGCAGCTAGTCCTAACTCCTAAGGATGAAATGATGATATCCAGATATGTACATAAAAGTCTAGCAAAAACCATCATAGACAATAAATGATGATATCCAATGTCATATCACCAGTAACAAAACATAAAAGTCATTAACAGGGTAAAAAAAGAAAATCCATCTTTTACTAATAATAGATGGAGTAGAACTGTAAACAGGTAAATAAAAGTCTAGCAAAAACCATCATGAATGAGATTTGTTTGACTTTTTACATACAATAATCCCTAGCCATTGGGGATGTCTCACAAGAGGCCTCGAGTTCAAACTTCAAACCTCACTATGTACACATCTTGGGGTGGCCGTGAAAAGGGTCGAAAACGGTCACGGGCCACACTATGTACACATCTTGAGGTGGACAAGAAAAGGTTCGAAACGGTCACGGGGATACCCCGGTTAGGCCACGTACATCTTACTCAAAAACTCGCCCTCCCTGGGTAACCTTAACAGGGAAAACATCATCCGGTTCACCCGCTTTCTCCCTCTCATGGATAGTTTTCACTATACTTGGAACCTCTCAAGGATGATTTATGCAAATAGTCTATGACAAAATGGTTTCTGACTAAATGGCCAGATTGTGGATTTCGCAGTTTACTCTAATGAATGTCAGTGACACCTTAAACTAATAAATCTAGAGGTATAACTTAACTTACTTTGCTATTAAAAAAAAATGAAGGGATTCACAAAGTCATTGATAAGAATTACCATAGCATATCTTTGGGTATTCACTCGAATAACCTTCTGAAAGCTAAGATCTTCATCTTCCATAGCTTCATCAACAACATCATGACCATTTTCTACAAAAACAACATTCATTCAATACCCAAATCAATTTATATTTACACAATGCATGTGTACATATAAAAGCTCGAAAACAAAAACAAAAAACACCCAACTGGATTTTATTAAGGGGAGCTTCTTTTCACATCCATCTGCACCAAAAAAAGTAACTTGAATTGTATAGGCATCAACTAGCCAAAAGACTACAATATCCCTTTCACACAACTTTACATCTTTAGCCAAATTCTCCCATCCATTTGCAAAACAGTAATCTTCACCAACCCTTTTTATCTCCACACTCCATGAATAATTCCCTGATGCAGTCTTCAATGTTGGACTCCTAGACATTTTCTTGGAATGGGTCTCCACAAATGCACTTGGCAATGCCTAAAATAATAATAATAATTATTATAAAAGCTTAGTACATTGTCTAGTCATTAAAAAAATTGTTACAGGCCCTGTGCGATCGCGCACTTCAGGTGCGGGACTTACTATATGAGGGGAGGAGGGATAACGAATGACTTTGAAAAAGGAGAGTGAATCTTGGTGTGGTTCGCTACTGCCACAACTACCCATTTGCATTCAATTGGAGAATACTTTTAGTGTGTGTGTGTGTTTTTTTTTTTTTTTTTTTTTTTTTT
>LBNU01010937.1:0-31904 GCA_014162995.1 Artemisia annua | reverse complement strand
TTGAAGGTTCTGTTCCACATCCATTGAAGAATTTCTTCGATCATCTCCTTCCCTATGTTTGCATACGAACCATACTTGGCAATAACTTTATCACCAAATTCATCCACAACATCCTCAAAAACTTCATCATTTAATAAAACCTTGCCCCACGACATTTCGGATGATTCTCCCCCCCCCCATCAACAAACACTTTCCCTTAGCATTCTCATCTTTATTCGCCATGTCTGGGTTTAGTTGTTGCGATTTGATTTTTTTTTCTTAGTTAGGGTTTGACGGTTGATTATCTGAACAAAGGTGGGTTGGTTTTGGGGATTTATTGTACCTTGAAAAAGCACACACCTTTAAATACATAGTTTACGTTGTTTGCAAAAATAGTCCCCCAAAAAGTTGGCGGGAGATAAAGAAAGTACATGAAATGATGATACTACCCTCGATGACATGGCACTTAACGGGAAAACTAACGGAAAAGGCCTCTCGGTGGCGATTTTGCGAAAATGTGGAACGTGGGTGGCTTTTTTGCGCTACTTTTTGTCTCGGTCCCATTTTTGCGAAAATGTGGAACCTGAGTGACTATTTTTGCAATTTACCCTTTGATTTATTGGTGGGTATTAATCTTGTCTTTCTTATTTATTCACCTTTTTTATTTTCTTTTTTTCCTTTTTCTTTTTTGTCTTTTTTTTAATTCATGTTTTTTTTTTCTATAATTCACATTTTTTTCCCGTTTTTCATACATAGTCGTCGATTTTTTTACGTTTTTGTCAGTTTTCTTACGTTTTCATCCGTTTTCATACGTTTTCGCCTATTTTCATACGTTTTCGCCTGTTTTCTTACGTTTTCGCCCGTTTTCATACATTTTCATACGTTTTCATCCGTTTTCTTATGTTTTCATCTGTTTTCGTCCGTTTTCATACGTTTTTGTCCGGTTTCTTACATTTTCGCCCGTTTTCATACGCTTTCGTCCGTTTTCTTACGTTTTCGTCCATTTTCGTCCGTTTTCATCCGTTTTCATATGTTTTCGTCTGTTTTCATACGTTTTCGTCCGTTTTCATACGTTTTCGTCTGTTTTTATACGTTTTCATCCGTTTTCATACGTTTTCATCTGTTTTCGTCTGTTTTCATTTTTTTTCATCCGTTTTCTTACCTTTTCATCTGTTTTCCTTCGCTTTTAAATGTTTTCGACCATTTTCAGACGTTTTCATACGTTTCTGAATATCACAAGTGATATTCTGAATATCACAAGTGATTTTCAACAAATGTTTTGTAACATGAAAATCACAAGTGACATTCTAAATATCACAAGTGATTTCGCGTTTTTTTTAATTCGCGTTCTTTTCTCTTTCTAACGTTTTTGTCCGTATTCATACGTTTTCGTTCGTTTTCATACATTTCTAAATATCATAATTTATATTTTTAATATCACAAGTGATATTCTTTGAAAACGGACGAAAACGAACGAATACGTATGAAAGCATAAAAACATGTCTCAAAACGGATGAAAACATATGAAAAATGGACGAAAGCGAAAGAAACGGAGAAAAACATATGAAAACTTGTAAAACTGCCGAAAACGTGTGAAAACGTCTAAAAAGAGACAAAAATGTATAAAAACGAAAGAAGACGTATGAAACCGGAAAAAAACGTATATTAACATATAAAAACAAACGAAAACGTATAAAAACGGACGAAAATAGACAAAAACGTCTGAAAACAGATGAAAACATAAAAAAACGGATGAATACGTTTGAAAACAGAGAAAACGTATGAAAACGAACAAAAACGTATGAAAACGTATAAAAACTACCGAAAACGGTCAAAAACGGATAACGTATAAAAATGCACGAAAACGTATGAAAACATACGAAAACGAATGAAAAAGTAAAAAAATGGACGAAAGCTGACGAAAATGTCTGAAAACAGACGAAAACGTAAAAAATGGACGAAAACGTATGAAAACGGACAAAAATGTCTGAAAACGTATAAAAAATGCCAAAAACGTATGAAAACGGACAAAAAATGTCTAAAAAGGACAAAAATGTATAAAACGGACGCAAACGTATGAAAACGGACAAAAACGTCTGAAAACCGATGAAAACTTATAAAATTGGATGAAAACGTATGAAAACGGACGAAAGCGTATAAAATTGGACGAAAACAACTGAAAACAGATGAAAATGTCTAAAAATGAACGAAAATTAAAAAAAAACAGAGGAAAACATATGAAAACGGACGAAAACGTATGAATACGGACAAAAACGGACGAAAACGTATGAAAACGGACGAAAAAGAATGAAAACGGACGAAAACGTAAGAAAGTGAAAAAAAACGTCAATTTAAAAAAAATACACGTGAATTTTTTTAAAAAACGTGATTTTTTTTTAAAATAATGAATTAAAAAAACGTTTATTAAAAAAAAGAAGAAAAAAAAGTGTGAATAGAAGAAAAAAACGTGAATAGAAAAGGAAAAAAAAACGTGGGCAAAAAAAGGAAAAAGAAAAAACGTGAATAGAAAAAAAAGACAAAAAAATAAAAATGAAAAAAAAATAAGAAAGACAAAAAGACAAGAAAAAGACATGGACTTAGGTTCTATATTAAATCTTAGGTTAATCCCCACCAATAGATCAAATTAGATGGATGGTGGAGATTTGTCCCTCAGTATACAACAAAAACTTAGTCCCTAAATGAACTTTTCTCGTGACTAGACATATTAATTACTTCAAGTAAGATAACAAACTCTTTTATTACATTTAAGAGGCATTCAGACCCGTGCTATGCACACCGGTGTGATCTAATTGTTGTCTCCGTAATGTTCGGGACTTAGTTATACATAAATGTTAAAATCATATGATTGTCGAATAAAGTGTATTCTAATGTTATTGTCTACTTGGTGATTCTTGTTATGTTTTTGTAAATGTAACTTTTTTTATTAGTTTATAATTGATTAGGTATTTTAGGTTTTTTTATTTTTATTTATTTTTTGTTTTGTTTTGTTTTTTTTTTTTTTTCAAATTTTCTTTAAACATGATATTGGTCATTTAATTGGAATGTGCTTTAAATATTTCTTTCTGTAGGTTATATATTCTTAGCCAGTGTTCTAAAAGGCGCGCCTTGGCGCCGCAAAGGCCTCGCAAAGGCACGAGGCGTCACCTCCACGCCACGCAATAGACCAAGGCGTCGTCTTAAGGCTTGGCAAGAGATGAGGTGTGATAAGGCGCGATAAGGTGTACTGGTATTTGAGACGGTTAGGAGATTTACTAGTAATTGAATTTGGGCATCGTATTTGAGGTTTACTAGTATTTGACGTTTAGGGGTCTACTAGTATTTGAAGAAGATTACAAATGTAAAAAGAGTTTCTTGACTTTATTTTTTATGTATAACACTTTTTGTAAACTCGATGTATATGAAATATGATATGCTAATGAAATATAATATAAATCTATAAATCTATAAATACTTTTTGCCGCCTTAAAAACGTCATGCCGCCACGCCTCACGCTAAGGCTTGAGGCTTGACCATGCCGCCACGTCACGTCTCACGCTATTTATAACATTGTTCTTAGCATAACATGAAAATTTACATTATCAAAAAAATAATACACCTATGTCTTCTCCTATTGTTTCTCCTCTTGTTTTTGTTAGGTCGGTTAGCAGATGAAGCTAAGTCGAGCTATGTTAAAGATATGATGCTCGTACATTATGGTCGAGAAGTTACATCTACATTTGCTGATGAAGAATATTTAAGGGAAAAAGTGATAGAAATTATTGATCGTGTGAATCATAGGGACTTAATTATAAAGGAGTTGAAGGTTGTTGGTACTTATGATTCTTCGATTCAAAGCGTTTTGGATTTGAGGAGAATGCAACAGGGGGGTTTGGATGAAGTTGATAGGTTGATGTTTGTTGTAACACAAAAACATGTTCGTCTTCGTGCACTGTTATGGAGGCAATGAAGTTTTGATATTTATTTTCAGTTAAGATTTCTATATTTATTTATTTAATAATTAAGATGTTTTGGTATGATAATATTTTTTGTTGTGTTTTTAAAGCATCTTTTATCATAATTGGCACACTTTAAGGGTTAGTTATGTAATATTTATTTAATAATTAAGATGTTTTGGTATGATAATGTTTTTTGTAGTGTTTTTTAGGCATCTTTTATCATAATTGGCAAACTTTGAGGGTTAGTTATGTAATGTTGCCAATATTTTTTTGTAGTTGAAGGGTTGAATGTGTTAATGCAAAACTTATGTCTAAAACCGATTTGATATTTCTGCACGGGAAAATAAACCAACTGGGCAAATTAATACTTGAGTTAAGTTTTGTAATCATGAAGCTTGTTCAGTTCCAATTCAGTTTCGTTACTTATAAGGCATTAGTACTTGTTTTAGATTTTATAATCTTTCTTAACATTTATCAACAAAAAAACCCCTCCGTGACCTAACAAGTCAATCAATCAATGGTTGATACTGTTGAAACGCCGCTAATCAATGAACTGAAAGATGCTTATGGGTCACAAAAGCTACACAAAGCTAGGGGTGAGCATCGGTCCAGGACTGGACCGGACCGGACCGACAGGACCGAAGACCGAATTAGCCAAAAAACCAAGACCGAGGACCGGACCAAATGTGGTCGGTCCGGTCCGGTCTCAGTCGGTCCGGTCCGGTCTCAGTCGGTCCATCGGTCGGTCCTGTCCAACAAGGCTAAATAATCGGTTTGTGGTCCGGACCGAGGACCGAATTAGCCAAAAAGCCAAGACCGAGGACCGGACCGATTGTGGTCGGTCCGGTCCTGTCTCGGTCGGTCCGGTCCGTTCGGGTCGTTTGCTCAGTGATGAGTATGTAAATACTCATCATTTTTATCGTATCTGAAATGCCAAAACAATCAAAAACACTCAAATATGCATCAAAATACTGAAAATATCCCATGATTGTGTTTTATATGTTTCAGATGCAAAATGATTGAAATCAGATGAAAAACAAACAAAGTTTGCATAATTGGCAGTTTCAGTCCCTCAACTTTCAAAACTTGACAAAATTAGTCCCTGAGCATTTGTTTTGGAAGAAAAGTCAACCAAAGTCCTTTGAAAATCGCAAGTTGTCATAATTAGTCCTTTGGTAAAAAATTTCAAAAGTTTACAAAATTAGTCCCTGAACTTTGCAAGATTGTCAAAAATAGTCCCTGGGATTAAAATTTTTGGAAATTATCAATTATGGTCCTTGTGTTAGTGAACTTTTGCAAAAATGGTCCTTGGGTGAAAATTTTGGAGAATTTACAAGTTTGGTCCCTGTACTTTCAAAATTGGCAAAAATGGTCCCTGGGAATTTCAAAAATGGAAAAATCAAATAAGGTCCTTGTACTATTCACACTTGGCAGGAATCACCCTTGAAATAACTTTGGAATGTTGGCAGCTTTAGTCCCTCAAAATTCAGCAAAGTACAAAAATGGTCCTTGGGCTAATTCTACTACAAACCAAACGGACCCTTTGTATTATCATAAACCCAACATCCAAATCAAACCCAAACACAACCAGTCCAAGCCCCCTTATATCTCCCTTGGCCCAATCTCACCTCTGGCCCAACACCAATCAACCCAACATCCCTTTTATAATAAAAATCACCCCGGTCAAACATTTGACCACCCCCTTCCCTCCTTCCTCACTCCCTGCCAAACTCCACCACCCTCCACTTGCCCTGTAGCTCCATCACATCCCACCACCTCCACCAATCACCTCCACATTAAATACATCACCCCCTGCAAGCAACTGANCTTTCTTAGTGTAATACAAAGTTTTATTAATAAAAGAATCAAGTGATTAATCCTCAATTCAGTTTTCACTGTTAAATTTTCAAATTTTCATTTTAGCTTATGGTTTGTTAAAAGCTTGTGTTTACTGTGTCAGTACCCTACATTAACTAAGTTTAGCTTAACTAAACCTTAAAATTCTGTCATTATTAAGCTTAAATCAAAAATCCAAAAAAAAAATAAGAAAAATACTTGAAAAAAAAATAAAAATAAAAAAATCAAGAAAGAAGAAAGAAGATTGTTGGAGCACTGTAAATCTTGGATGGCGGTGATTTGGAACTCCGTGGGGAGTGTTAGGAAGTGGTGTTGATCCGTGGTTCATGGTTCTTAGCTTGGGTGCTCATTGTAAGCCTATTTCCAAGTTTTTGCTTTTCACTGTTCGTGTGCTAAATATATGCTTAGTTTTGTGCTTTTGTGTTTATTAGGTGTGTATTAGTAATATTGTTGCTTAATATTTGGTCTTTGTTAACTAGATTCCATTTTGCTCACTAAACTTTATTTTGACTGCCAATTTTTAGCACTTTAGTAGTATCTAGGTAATTGTTGTTAGTAGTTGTTTGTTTTTACCCATTTATGTTTGTTTTAACCTAATATCAGTTTATTAGTCAGTAACTTTGCTCAAATTGTCCATTTGCTTAAAAATCTATTGTTAACTGCATGTTTAAGAGTTGTTTGGTTCAGGAGCATTCAATGTATTCTAGTGTGTTTCAGTGGTAGTTATTGGTCAAGACAACTCACATTAGGTTATATTAGATCATTTAAGTCATAAAAAAAAGTGGTCTTTTGATAGAAAGTCAAAATTCATTGTAATCTCCATTGTAGTTTAACTGTTAGAATTTTAGGTTAGCATAATCACACATATAGGTTCATATCTAGTTGCATTAGCTTAATTTAGTCTCATTTCAACTTATAACATCATTTTAAGTTATTAATCAAAGTTCACAAAAGTCAAACTTTCATAAAATCTCAAAAAGTCAAATTTGTCGTTAAATTTTTTTTTGAATAAACTAGTTGATTTTCTCTAGGTCTTAATACTAGGTTTCAGGACTTGTGCTTTTTGGACTTTAATATTTTGCTGCTTATCTTCATTAGGATATTTTTAGTTATTTTTTTTAGCTTAATTAAATTGCTTATTTGCTGCTTCTCTTTTAGCACTTTTTAGTAAATCTCCCATGTGCACCAGTTTGACCCATTTTTCCCTAGGCCATAAATTGCTCATTAGTTGACCATTTTGTTTGATGATTGTTGCTTTGTGAAGCCCCTTAGGTTGTCTAGCTAGCTGTATATTTGATTTGCCCTTATTTGCTTATTTGGTAGCTTATTTTACCCCTTTTATATGCCTCATAGCCATTGTTCTGTTGATCATCAGTGCATAGTTGAGCTTGTTGAATTTAAGCTTCCATGCTAGTTTGGGCCTTGTTTAGTGTTTGCTCTGAGTTGATTGACCATGTTTGAGTAGATTTTAGCTTTTGTGTAGTTGGCTTAAGCTTTTAAGCTTATAGCATACACTGCTACTCACTGCCCCATCAGTGTGCATAAGCCTCATTTCACAAGCTCATAAACAAGCTCAAACAAGCTTCTTTTGGTCTGAGATTTGGTTTAGAAGTTGTCTGCTAGCTCATCTGTATGGTTTAATAATTTTTAGACTTTAGCTTTTAGTTATTTAGCTTGTGCAATAGCTTGTTTATGCCCCCATAGGCCTGTTTTGGCTCAGTAGCTTGTTTAAGCTCATTTTGTGTTTAAGTACTTATATGTCTTTATTTTTAGCTTAATTCCAGTTCATTAAGGTAATTGAAGCTTAATTTGTCCCTTGTTTCAGTTTAGTAGCTTATGGAAAGCTTATTCAAGCTTAAATCCTCATTTTAAGCTTAATAAGCCAACTGTCAAGCTAATAAGCTTCCACAGGGCTTATTTGGCTTTGTCAAAAAATTTGTTTTCACAAAAGTCTTCCATTTTTAGCTGTTTAATAGTTTTCAAAAAGAAAATTCAGAAAATCATCACTTTTTAAAATAGTGATAGCTTCTATTTAAGAAGTTTTAGCTATTTAGCTTATTTTTCAACTTTTTCATTAAGCACTTAGTACTTTTTATATTTTTCCTAGGTTTCTGCATTATTATAGTATTTGTATAAAACATTTCATAATTTTATCTTTTTATTTAGTATTTATAATAATTAATAATAGTTAAAATAGTTTTAACTAAATAACCAAAAAGAAAATCCTCTACTGTTTATTTTTAATCCCTAGTATCTTTTTATAATTTTTCTAGTTCTTATTAATTATAAAGTATTTTTAGAAAATATTTTCATAATTGTTACTGTTAATTTTCTATTGATCTTAATTAAATTAGTTTAAATAGTTTTTAGTTAATAACTAAGTTAATAATTAGTAAAATAATGTAATAATAATTTTTATAAACTTTTTATAATTTTTTAGGATTCCTGTGAAGGTTAATTAGTTTTATAAAATATTTCATAATTATCTAAGTCATTTTATTAATTTTAGTAATTTAAATTAGTGTAATTAGTTTAAATAGTTTAACTAGTAATTAATTAGTATTAAAATCACAAAAAGACAAAAAGACATATTTTTAGTTTTTATATTATTTTTAAGTTATTTTAGAATTTTAAAAATAAATTTTCATTTTCTTAGTTTTAATTTAATATTATATTACATTTAGTATAAGTTAAATATTAATAATAAGTATTAAATAGTTTTAATTAATATTAAATAATAAAATAATAAAAAAATTATTTTTCTTTTTTATAAAATTTTCTTTTAATATTAAGTTTGTAAAAAAGTCATTTTCACCCCCTCTAGTTTATTTTTGCTTAATTTGTCCTTTTCCAGTACGCATTTGCATTTGTTTTAATTTTAAATACGTTTCAGGATTATCTGATTTTCAGTAATTGTTAATATTGATTATCTGTGTTGTTTTCACTTATATCTGTTTAGTGTAATCATATCCAAAATATTATCTGGTTACTATCTCCAAATCACTTATTCCCATAAACGTTCAAAAATACAATTTCAACCTCGTTGGGACTTAACGACCCGTGAATACACTGTGCTTTCAACGGATCATAAATTGATCCCTCCTATCTCAGATTTGACTTGTTGACCACACTTGGTTAACTGGTTAGTTTGGGAGGAGTCACTCAGCCTTACACAAAGCCTTCAGTTTTCTCTTTGTTCAAGAGCATACAGAAGATGAAGCGTTCATCAGGTATCTTGGGGAGAAATGCAATGAGCTTCAAACCAAGATTCAAAAAAGGACAGAGAGAATGGCGGAAGTGTGGTCGCTCAACCATGATGAAGAAGAAGCTGGTGGTGACACTTATGAGTGCTTGCGTGAGGTTCAGATCAGGGAGAGGAGGAGGCTGGAGGCCTTTACGGCCATCTTGGTTGAGGTGCGTGATGGTTTATCTGAGAAGGATCATCACCTCACCATTATGGATATGTATGATTAGGGCTTGATGGGCACAACTTGGTTAGCTTCTTTTGTGTTTTTTATCATCTTGGTTGTATTTTCTCTTGTTTTGATGCGTGTCACATGAATGGATATTGATGAAGACCTAAATTGGTATTGATGTAATTAACTTTTATTAATGAAATGGTAGTAAAAATATTAGTTCTACTTTTGTTGTTGTGTTATTTATTTATTTTTTCTTTTTTCCCTATTTTTAATTTTTAATTTTATTTACTTATAATTTTTAATGGAGAGGGTATATACAGAATGGGTTTTTGTACTTTGACTTTATCTCATTCATTCACATATAACACACATTTAAAGTGGACCGGTTACAATTGACCAAGCAAACGAAGCTAGGGTTTTGATCCTTTTAGGGTTTTGGTGAAATCAAAAATGATTCAGCAAATAGATTATAATCAAATCTATTTGATATGGGGATTCTTTAATCCGTTTTAGGGTTTGGTTGAAATCAAAAATGAAGATAATGAAAATCCTATTTATTCTCAGGTGTGTATTTTAATGATACACCATTATATTGATTTGTTGGACTTTGTGTTAGTTTGATGAATTTAGTCGTTTTTGTTTTGCATTTGTTAAAAACTTGTTACTTTATGGATCAAATTTATGATGCGTTTGTATTTAGTGAATAAGTAAGAAAATTGGCGGAAGTTTTTGCGAATAATTAGAGCAAAAGAGATATTAAGGGGTGTTTGAATTAGCTTATTTTGTGGCGTTATCGGCTTATTGAGATTTAGGAAAGCTAATAAGCTCACTGCTTTTTGGCTTATTGGCTTATCCGCTTAACCTTATGGCTTGTTTAAGTAATAGGCTCAAATGAGTAAGCACAAATAAAATAGGCTTATTGGCATTTTCAAACCTCAAAAAACTGATAAGATCCCCCCCCCTCCCTCCTTTAGGGCTATTTATTCTTAGGATTAGGTTGACTATCTGTTATAAGAATTGTTCTGCATTTGTATTGAGAGAATAATGAAGAAAAGTGGCGGATGTTTGTGCGAATAATTAAGCCAAAACATATATTAATTTTTTTTATTTGTACTTATGTATGCAATTCTGATTGCGATTATATTATTTAAAAGGTTTCACAAACAAATTTCCTATTTATATCAAATTTTTACTTTTATTTTTCTGCTTTTACACCTTTTAACTGCTACTTCAATTATATAAGTTATTTTTTCAACTATTTAGAATTTATTTAAATTAATTTATTTTATTGGATTATTGCTTAAGCCTGTAACTCGCTTTTTCAGCCTATTACGAGTTTGTCACTTAATTTCGTGATCTTAGATAAGCGTTGATAAGGCTTGTGAGTTTTTATAAATTCAAATAGACACATAATATGACCAAATAAGATTAATTCGAATATTATCTTAATCTCTCGCAATGCGCGAGCAGTAGAATTCTTGTTATTTTCAAAGTACACTAAAAAGTTTGAGACATCCTAGTGAGTACTACGATGATAAACATATATCATCATATACAGGTGAAGATATAGCACTATTTTATAGTTTAAATCAACTATTGTTTACTGAAAGAAAACAATCAATTTAAAAAAAATGCATGGTAGAAGTTACAGTAAAACAGGTTTACTTTTTTCGTTCAGTTTTTAATTAATAAAATTATTTAGTTTATAAACTTGAATGATTTTTAATTACTAACTCTTAGCACGGACAAGAATTTTGAGAAAAAGAAAAATAAAAATAAAAACTAAAATAAACAATAAGAATAGTCACTAGAGGCCGAATATGACACAACTACACAAGCCAACAGAATTAGCCCATGATGCACAACAGAAATATAGCAGCCCACAAATGCATCAAACAGCCAAACAAGGTTCAACAACACAACAGTAGTGTTTTTAACATTTTAGGCTCAAAAATTGTTCCATGTATAAACTTCTTATAATTTCACCTGAAAATCATTCATATACATGTTGACATAAAAATGGAACCTTATAATCAACTAATGAGCTCAAAAATTGTATTAAAAAATCTTAGTTTTACAAACAGTCTTTTGACAACTGTTCTAACATTAAACGATAGTGGACTTTTAATTCACTGTGATTCACGTTTTATATGATCATTTTAAGATAACTGAATTCCATAAGTATTTAATCAATACTGAATTAAATTGATTATTTTATATAATTACAATGTACCTTAATTTCTCTCAACATTGGTCTCTAACTCTTCCCGTATGTTTTACCCACCACGACCCACAGACTTGTTTCCTCCTTATGTGCATTGACATTGGTCTTGTGGTCTGCCGTTGGCTACCATATAACAACCACGTCTTTTATGCAGGAAACGCAAATGGATAAACACCACCACCATCAAACATACTTAACTTGAGGTTAAAAGTAAATAACCTGATTGCTTCTAACCACTCTCTCCCTCTCCTGTTCATTTTTCTCAAGTAGTAGCCTTCTCTTTTTCCTCATAGCTATCGCCTCTGCATCCGTCTCATCTTCAATCCTAACATCTGTGCCACTGTTGAGCAACGGTCGTCCCATTTTTCTCTGTGCCATATCTAACTCTCGACCTGACTCACATTCAACACTAACCTTCGCACCACCACTAGGTTTATCAGTAGGTGAGCACTCATCTTCAATCCTAACAGCATCAACCGCATTGGTGGTTGATCTTTTGCTTTTGATCACTTTTGTCAGATTCAATATTTCTTCTTTCTTGTCGTACTTGAAAAAACAGATATCACCATCCGATAAGTTGCAATGTCGTCGGAACTTAGACCATCCGGATGATAAGCTGTGTTTGGTACTATTGTACCGCTCCACTAATATCCCTATTCTCCATTCGTACCCTTCATGATCCTTCATCTTTATAATGGTTTTATTTTCTAGTCCCGCTGCCTCCACAAATACCCTCGGCAATATCTACAACACATGTCAAACAGAATATTCTTATTAATACTCACAGACTTAGAGCATAGAGGTAGCTGGATCGCATTTTAAAAGTAAATTATGATATTCAATAAACATAATCAGATCCTTTGATGTGACACATAAACCCCTTTGACAAAAAGGCACTGCAAAGAGACTATATGAGAGTGTTTGGATGTTCATTGCTATTTTGAAGTTGCAATAATTTTATAACTAGTTGTTCGACAAATTCTGATTATTAAATAACTTTATAGATACTAGAATGATTTGAATTCTTTTTCTTGAAAATAGTCATGAATTTAATGTTCAGGGCTAAACATAAATGCAAAATCAAATATTCACTGTCATATCACCACTAATGCAACATAAAAGAAAGTAAAAAAAAGAAAATCCATCTTTTACTAATAATGGATGGAGTAGAACTGTAAACTGGTAAATAAAAGTCTAGCAAAAACTATCATGAATGAGATTTGTTTTGACTTTTTACATATAATAATCCCTAGCCATTGTGATGTCTCACAAGAGGCCTCGAGTTCAAACTTCAACCTCACTATGTAAAACATCTCGGGGTGGCCATGAAAAGGGTCGAAGACAGTCACGGGTCACTATGTACACATCTTGAGGTGGACAGGACAAGGGTCGAAACGGTAATGGGGATACCCCAGTTAGTCCACGTACATCTTAGTCAAAAACTCGACCTGCCCAGGTAATCTCAACAGGAAAAACATCATCCGGCTTACCCATTTTCTCCCTCTCATGGATAATTTATGCATTTAGTCTATGACGGAATGGTTTCTGCCTAAATGACCGGATTGTGGATTTTGCAGTTTAATGAATGTCAGTGACACCTTAAATTGATAAATATAAAGGTATAACTTAACTTACTTGCGATTAAAAAAAAATGATTCACCTAAATAAAAGTCATTGATAAGAATTACCATAGCATATCTGTGGGTTTTCACTCCAATAACCTTCTGAAAGCAAAGATCTTCATCCACAACATCATGACAACCATTATCTACAAAAATAACATTCATTCAATACCCAAATCAATTTATATTTACACAATGCATGTATACATATAAAAGCTCGAAAACAAAAACAAAAAATACCCAACTGGATTTTATTAAAGGGAGCTTCTTTTCACATCCATCTGCACCAAAAAAAGTAACTTGAATTGTATAGGCATCAACTAGCCAAAAGACTACAATATCCCTTTCACACAACTTTACATCTTTAGCCAAATTCTCCCATCCATTTGCAAAACAGTAATCTTCACCAACCCTTTTTATCTCCACACTCCATGAATAATTCCCTGATGCAGTCTTCAATGTTGGANGATTGCAGTTTTCAGTGTGGACTCCTAGACATATTTCTTGGAATGGGTCTCCACAAATGCATCTTGGCAATGACCTAACAAAAAAAAAAAAAAAAAAAAAAAAAAAAAAAAAAACCATTACGTTACATTCTCCTTTGGCATTAATAAAATTGTTGCGGGCCCTGTGCGATCGCGTACTTCAGGTGCGGGACTTACTATATGAGGGGAGGAGGGATAACGAATGACTTTGAAAAAGGAGAGTGAATCTTGGTGTGGTTCGCTACTGCCACAACTACCCATTTGCATTCAATTGGAGAATAATTTTTTTTTTTTTTTTTTAATAATAAAGAAAATAAAGGATTTAGGGTTAGATTGCAGAACAGTTGACGACAGGGATGAAGTGTTGGAAAAAGAATCAGAAAAGTAAAACTGAAAAGGCTTATGTTCGGTTTCCAAAGTGAATATCGATTCTACCATGTCATCCATGTGACTAGACATATTACCTTAAAATAAATAAATAAATGATAACGACAAAAAGTGATAGCTAGGAGTCGTAAATTGTTCGGCTTCTGTTGGCCCATTGCCATTCACGCTCGAGCCTGTTTCCCGTTCGGACTTGAATATCTATACTATTTGTAAAACAAAAATGGTCAAACTGAAAAGTTAAAAAAGTTAAACGTTGAAAAAATTATAAAGGAAATGTTGAAACAATTAATTATAAACAATCTCAACAATTAATACACATATCTTTTAAAAGGAAACTATCATTACACATCCAAAACCGAGTTATCCCGGGACACTTCAAACCCGGCGGGTTGACCCGGTTTAATTCGGCCCGTTTTTCCGACCCAACGTGTCGGCTTGACCCGGTTTAAATTGACCATTTTTTGACCAGAACGGTTTAACCGGGTGAACCACCCGGGTCGAACCGGGTTTCAAACATTGTTTAATCCCCAAATCATCAAACTTTTAATACTTTTCGTTTATAACCAATAAACTTTTTTTTATCACTATAACTATCTACCTCTATAAAATCTCGTTGCTATGCACAGATACTCGTCTAATTTGTATAATGTGTTTTATTATTTATATTAGTGACATTTAATGCGGCAATTGCGTTTAAGTTAGTTGCGCAATATGCTTGATAATTTGTATTTCTTATGTATAAGGTGTTTTAATAACTGGATTAAATGTATTTATTGATCAGTTAATTAATTGATTACATTAAATTATTTTTACCACATTAATAATGATTTGTATTGTATTTAATGTTAGTAAATGTGTTTTAATTAGTTGTACTTTTAGCTTAAAAACTTGTAATACTGAATTTTAAGTATTTTTATTTAAATATTGTATTTGATGTTAAAAAATATGTTTAATTAGTTGTACCTTTAGCTTAAGAACTTGTAATACTGAATTTTAAGTATTTTTTTTTTAAAATGCTTAAATGCTTTATAAGATAGTCTGATTAATTTTTTGTCACATAAAATTGCATTTTTGTTCCTTAGGGTTTGGCCAAATTGCAGGTTTGGTCCCCAAGGTTTTAAATGCGCAACAATGATCCCTATTTTAAAGTTTTTGCTGCATGTTAAGTCCCTAATCTACATCAAATGAATACCCTTGTTTTCTTCTTTTCTATTCTCTTTTCAGTTTTTTAACATAAATGGTCCCTGTATTATGCAAGGTTTTACAAATTTAGACCATTTTTAAAAAAAAATTATTTATTTAACTATTAATGTTAGTGTTATTTTTTTAATTCAAAAATATTCAAATATATTCTAAAGTACTTTTAAATTTTTTTGTTTGACATAACCTTTTTAAAAATTTGAATATTTTTTGATAGAATTATGAATACATTTTTATATGTTTTCCTCCGTTTCTACATTTTTGCCTGTTTTTCTTACGTTTTTATCCGTTAAAATCCATTTTTATATATTTTCATCCGTTTTTTACATTTTCGTACGTTTTCATCCGTTTTTATACGTTTTTCTAACGTTTTCATACATTTTATCCGTTTAATAAGTTTTCTTACGTCTTCATAAGGTTTTATTCGTTTTTGTACGTTTTCATTCATTTTTATATGTTTTCGTCCATTTTATACGTTTACATCAGTTTTTTTATACGTTTTCATATGTTTTTATCCATTTTATATGTTTTTAAACGTTTTCATACGTTTTTATACGATTTGGTACGTTTTCATACGCTTTCATCCGTTTTTATATGTTTTCGTCTGTATAAAAATGGACAAAACGCAAACATATAAAAAAACGAAAACGTATAAAACATATAAAAACGAGTAAACTTCAAAATACATCCCTGTGGTCCCAATTTCGCACCATACATCCCTCTCGAAAAAGTTGCAACAAATACATCCCTCCGTTAGTAAAAGTAAACCAATATACATCCCTCAGTTAAAAAAAGGACTAACGGTGCAAATTTTTTCTCCGTTATCTCCTAACGAGATAGAACACATTTGCACCGTTAGTCCTCTAGGTTAACGGTATTTGCACCTTTAGTCCTTTTTTACGTTTTCTTCCGTTTTTTTTGTTTTCGTCCATTTTTTTTACTTTTACGCCCGTTTTTTTACGTTTTCACCCGGTTTTTTACATTTTCTTCCTTTTTTTTACGTTTTCGCCTATTTTTTAACGTTTTCGTCCGTTTTCGCGTGTTTTTTTACATTTTCGTCCATTTTTTTTACGTTTTCGCCCGTTTTTTACGTTTCACCCGGTTTTTTTACGTCGTCTTCCGTTTTTTTAAGTTTTCATCCTTTTTTTTACGTTTACTCCCGTTTTTTAACGTTTTCACCCGGTCTTTTATGTTTTCTTCCATTTTTTGCGTTTTCACCCGGTTTTTTTTTACGTTTTCTTCTGTTTTTTTATGTTTTCTTCCATTTTTTCACGTTTTCACCCGGTTTTTTACGTTTTTTACGTTTTTTACGTTTACGCCCGTTTTTTTACGTTTTCATCCGGTGTTTTACGTTTTCTTCCGTTTTTGTATGCTTTCGTACGTTTTTTTTTACTTTTACGCCCTTTTTTTACGTTTTCACCCGGTTTTTTAGGTTTGCTTCCGTTTTTTTACCTTTCCGCATGTTTTTTTACGTTTTCGTCGATTTTTTTACGTTTTAGCATGTTTTTTTTTACATTTTCGTCCATTTTTTTAATGTTTTCATCCGTTTTTTACGTGTTCGCCCATTTTTTTACGTTTTCATCCGTTTTTTTTATGTTTACGCCCCTTTATTTACGTTTTCACCCGGGTTTTTTTTGATGTGAAGTTCTTTCGGATAAAAAGATAACACTTAACTTTTATAATTACGTAAAAAATCGGGTGAAAACGTAAAAAAAGGGGCGTAAAAATAAAAAAATGGACGAAAACGTAAAAAAATGGGCGAAAACGTAAAAAATAGACGAAAACATATAAAAATGGACGAAAACGTAAAAAAACATGCGAAAAAGTAAAAAAAAAACGGAAGCAAACGTAAAAAATCGGGTGAAAACGTAAAAAACGGGCGTAAACGTAAAAAAACGGACGAAAACGTAAAAAATGGAAGAAAACGTAAAAAACCGGGTGAAAACGTAAAAAAACGGGCGTAAACGTTAAAAAATGGACAAAAAGGTAAAAAAAAAAAAAACATAAAAAACCGGGTTAAAACGTAAAAAACGGAAGAAAACGTAAAAAAAAGAAGAAAACGTAAAAAACCGGGTGAAAACGTAAACAACGGAAGAAAACATAAAAAAACCAGGTGAAAACGTAAAAAAACGGGCGTAAATATAAAAAAACGGATGAACACGTAAAAAAACGGAAGAAGACGTAAAAAAACCGGGTGAAAGCGTAAAAAACGGACGAAAACGTAAAAAAAATGGACGAAAACGTAAAAAAACACGCGAAAACGTAAAAAACGGACGAAAACATAAAAAAAATAGGCGAAAACGGAAGAAAACGTAAAAAAAACCGGGTGAAAACGTAAAAAAACGGGCGTAAACGTAAAAAAAATAGACGAAAACGAAAAAAAACGGAAGAAAACGTAAAAAAAGGACTAACGGTGCAAATACCGTTAACCCAGAGGACTAACGGTGCAAATGTGTTCTATCTCGTTAGGAGATAACGGAGAAAACATTTGCACCGTTAGTCCTTATTTTAACTGAGGGATGTATATTGGTTCACTTTTACTAACAGTGGGATGTATTTGTTGCAACTTTTTCGAGAGGGATGTATGGTGCGAAATTGGGTAAACCACAGGGATGTATTTTGAAGTTTACTCTATAAAAACGTATGAATAATGTATACAAACAGACAAAAATGTATAAAAATGAACGAAAATGTATAAAAACGGATAAAAACGTATAAAACGGATAAAAACAAATGAAAATGGACGAAAATGTATAAAAACGAACAAAAACGTATAAAAACGAACGAGAACGTATAAAAACATGTGAAAACATAAGAAAACATATAAAACGGATAAAATGTATGAAAAACGTATGAAAACGGATGAAAATTTATGAAAACGTATTATAATAAACGAAAACGTATAAAAATAGACGAAAACGTATAAAAACTAACGAAAACAAATAAAAACATATAAAGATGTATCAAACGGTATAAAAATGTATGAAACGTAAGAAAAACATATGAAAACGTATAAAAACAGACAAAAACGTATAAAAACGGACCAAAACTTATAAAAACGGATGAAAACATGCTAAAACGTATAAAACGAATGAATATCTTTGAATATTTTTTTTTTACATTTTTGGAATATCTTTGAATATTATTTGAGTATTTTTGAATTAAAAAAATAACACTAATATTAATAGTTAAAAAAATCAACACTAAATTTGTAAAACCTAACACAACACAGGGACCATTTATGTAAGAAAGCTGAAAATAAAATATAAAAAGAAGAAGACGAGGGTATTTTAGTCATTTGATGTTGATCATGGACAAAACATGCGGCAAAAACTTCAAAATGAGGATCACCGTTACACTTTTGATACCTTAGGGACCAAACATGCAATTTGGCCAAACCTTAGGGACTAAAAATGCAATTTACTCTAAAAATTTTAAACAAAATTTTCCCCTTCTATCGCCCGGCGCCTATCCCTGTGGGTGCGCGCCACTTATGTGGCATGTTCCTATTGGTCTAACAAGCTCCTGCGCTCCTCTGTCTATTCTTGTCGCGTGTCACTTGTTATCCATTCAGTCGTCCACCTCAACAACCAGCGCCCATTGGTTGTTGTGTCCATTTTTGTCGAGCGCCGCTCTATAAAAAAAAACCTCTACCTCCACTTACCAATATACAATTTCGCTACTTGTTTGGCTTTTCTCTCAGTCGAATGCACACACCATCTCATCTTTTTTTTTTTAGTTAATTTGAAAAATACACACAAGATTTATGATAAACCTAAAAATCTTGCAACTAAAAT
Source organism: Artemisia annua (assembly GCA_014162995.1). Classification (NCBI taxonomy): domain Eukaryota; kingdom Viridiplantae; phylum Streptophyta; class Magnoliopsida; order Asterales; family Asteraceae; genus Artemisia; species Artemisia annua. Next base: position 12,978 of record LBNU01010937.1, on the reverse strand, counting down.
TTGGTGTTTCAGCGTTCTCGAGTTCAGTTTGGTCTCTCTATATTCTTTCGATTTAAATGATCTCCCACTTGAAAATTTACCCTACAAACTGCTCCTCATGTTGTAATAAGTGCCACAGTTCTATGTTTGGCTACCTGCAAATATTTAGGGTAATATATTTAAGCTTGGGTGGGAAGTTTCTATACTATTTAGTAGTTATTGTCTCTCTTGTCTATAAAAATTTAGCATATGCATCTAAATACCCCAAGTGTTATGGCTCTATTGACTAATAGAACCTTTTTCTTGTTTTGCAGATGTATGCTTCCCTATATTTTCCCCAAATCACATAACTTCTGCATAAACTGCCGCGTGTATCCTTTTAATATATGTTACATACTAATGATTGCTTGTGCTCAGTAAAAATACATTGGTATGTCTTATTGTTCTTTACCAAATCTAATTTCATAATTGTCTTTTAAGGATCCACAAATATCTATAATTGCTAGAATTTAATGTTAGTTATTATTTATCGACCGATAAAAAGACCCTCTGTGGAGTCTTCCATTACTATAGGAAGAGTTTCTTCTGAGGCACTTATTGAAGAAAAGTTATCACATTCAAAGTCCCTCTTTATCTTGCTAGATGTTTGGTTGGAGGAGTTTCACTTGAAGCGTGATTTTTCATAATGAAAGTAGCCTTGTGGATACTGCATTTCCATACAACTTTGGCTCTGTGAACACCATTTATTTTATTAGCATGCATATAGAATACAAATCATACCGATAGAAATCATTGGGTGTTTAATCCTTATTAGTTTTACCTCCAAAAGTAGTGCATTCTTTGGCATCATGCCCTTTGTTCCTAGCCCATAATAATCTAGGAAATGCAATAAGATAGCCAAACTACAGGTACACATATTTGAATGATGTGGAATTTATTTATTATTTCTAGACATAGTGGAGATCGTGAGAGAGTAATGCTACATTGATACTCAAACAATGACTTGTTAAGTGTATTGGTCCAAACGTATTGCATCGTAATTTCTCTTGCTTTTTTTATTACTCTCCATATTTAGTTTCCAAGTAATTGTGTGGATCTTATTTTGTAAACCTTTTGTGGATATTGCTCATCATGAGAAGTGTAGTTTTGTGCCACATATCCTCATAATATGAGATGTGGGTATATGGTTATAGATATTAAAACTATAACAGATATACTTCTAAGTTAAATTGTTATACGATATTCACATGTATACACCTAAAACATAGAAGGGCCACCAAATGGAGTGACTAATGAGTTGTAGACCAAGACGAGTTTATTTTGAATATACTACACTAGTAGAAAACAATTTAAAACTCTAAATGATATCTCCAATTGAATTCTTCTTAAACCCTCACATACTTCAAAGGTTGTTGGTCATGGTATTTTTATCCTAATTAAATATCTCAGACGTTTCTTCCATCATCTAAGTTTCTTCATTACATTGATGGTGACAATTATTTTTCTATGCAATTCAAGCATAGCGTCTAAAAAGTATTTTGTAGCCCAACTTAATTTCAATTGCTTATGTATGTGTATGAAGTTGAACTTAACTTGTCTTGTCACTTTTGGTTTTCCATGTAGTTATAAGTTTGCCTAGCCTTTGTTATGTAACTCATCGATAATTTGCTATGAGTTTAAGTCACAGCTGAAATAAAAGTAAAAGGTGTGTATGTTCGTGACTAATCAAGTAAGTGGTTTTGGTAGAGCAAATGTTTACCTAACTTGATTTAAAGAAATCCCGTTAATAGTTCTTCTTTATTGTTACTAGATGAAAGGACTTGTATAAATCGAGGTCTTAAGAAGTTCATGACTTTGTAACTCTACAAATAAAACATAAAAAGAACATTATAACCAATGACTTACACTCATAAATAAATGTTACATTGTGAGTTAGTTCATTCAAAAAGTCTATGTAAACATAAAAGAGTAAAGATGACCCTTAAATTAGTACACAAACAAACAAATACTTGAAAAGTCTATGAACGTGTAAAAAGAACACTAACATTAAGACCCACACCATTAATAAACTAGTAAACCTCAAACAACCGCTATACAAGCATTTGCTTGTATATTGTTAATAATTTCTAAGAGTAGTATTGAAATCCCAATCGAATAATTAACCAGAATAAAGTTCCAATAATAGAATGTTATTTTTTCTTATGTCAATTAAAGTTTACATTTTTTGTAAAAAATGAAATAAAAATTATGAGATTATCAAATCAAAAAATTTGTACAATCTGATTCTTAGGATCATAGATGTAAGCTGGCTATCTTTGGTTGACAACCTATATATTTAATAGTTAACACAAAAATCTCTAAGAAATTTTTGGCTGATAAGAAACATTATTGTGTACAACTAAATTTTCATTGAAATATTCTTTCTTATCTCAACAATCGAAAGTTGAAAATTTTGCATAATTCAAGATTAAGTGTTTGGAGTTCAAGATGCACCAACGACTTAAAAGTCTCTAGCTGAAAAGTACTTATATATAATCAATCATTAATGGACCTTTCAACTCCATGGAACTTCAACGAAAAAGTTTTCATCATTCGTTGTTTTGCATTACAGCAATTATAAGCAACAAGAAAATTCAAATTAATGGCCCACCTTATACTAAATTTTCCTTTATCGCATACCAAATTTCTATTATCAAATCAACGAGCGGTGCAACCCGCGCGTTGCTGCGGGGGTGCTATGATTAAGACATATTTTGAAGCCTGTAAAAGTATTGAACGTAAACCTAATAGATGTTTGTCAAAACCGAACTACAAAGCAGTGTAGGAAGAAGTGTTGCATTAAAATGAACTACAAAGTACTTTAGGAAGAAGTGCAAGAATGTGTGAAGTAGGTGTTGCAAAGTAATTTGGTGAAGCTTCCCTCAACTATTACAATTACCACAAACAACCTGTGTTTGGTTCTTCTTAGTTGCATTCGGCCTCAGTGTCGCATTTGATTTCCTTACGAACTCTGCATCACGACTCTCTAGGCACCTGGCACAAATAGACACATTTAATTGTTAACCTATGTATATACACCAATTGTTACATTAGCAGATTGTTAAAGGCATCCTTATTATCACAATTTATAGCATCCTGAAACACCATTTCACTGGTGCAGTTTTACAACACTGAACACCCATTATACCACCCAAAACCCCTTAGAAAAACAGTCTGAACACTCCTTTACTGTTGTTTTTTCGTAGTAGTGCTGAATACCCATTAAAATACCCGCAAAACCCATAATACCCGTAACCAAAAAACCCATAAAAACTACAATTTCCAACAACTCTAAAAAGAAAAACCCTGCAAATTTAGGTTTAAGACCAGAGTTGGTCAAAACTGAATTTGTCAGTTTACTTTTTTATCAAACGTTTGGGTTATCATTGGAGCTGAACATCTATTATCCTCTTGTTAAAATTTAATTTTCACAACAGCAAGTTCATATCCATACCTATATCACAGTTTAGAAGTAAAACCCACAATATAAGTTGCATCATTAGATTATGTGATAAGGTGTAAGCCAAAGATTAGTATTTGTATTCTTAAAAGACAACATGGGATATCTATCTTAAGCCCTAAATAGTTAAATGAAAAACCACAAAATCCGTTTTTATCAACTTATATAGACCGTGGAAGTCAACTTATATAGTGCGTTATATTTAAACACTAATACGAGTGTACATACCATGCTAAGCTGATTGCTTTCGTCCTTAGCTACCACCTGAAGCTGGTGAGTTTTTTTGTTGTCAAACCGAGTTGTGCTAAAAAACTTCGAAAAACGGCAATAGACGTGTACAAAGATGGACCTGCATAAGATAGTATGTTCTAAAGTCAAGTAAAAAAAAAGAAAGTCTATAAAATATGCAAAAAAGAGTATGTATGCATGACAAAACATAAAGAAAAGCAAATGTACCCTGTTTTTTTAGTACTCATCACAACATGGGGAACTATGTGCTGGAAAAAAATATTTTTAACATGAAGAGCTGTGTTACCTGTTGATTGCCGGTTTTACAAACCATCACCAACACCATGGCGCAGCAATATTTATGAGTAATCCTAATTCCCAACCATACCTAGATCCAAATCTCATCCTGGCTTATTTATAGTTATACCAAAAAGGACATTTTTCCAGCTTATTGTGAAACGCATGAGCTTTTACAGGGGGNAAATACCTGGTGATTTTTCGAAGATCCATTTGAGCAAACTAAAAACCCATAACAAAAATAATAATTATTTCATAAAAAATGTTGAAAACAATATCTTAAGAAGAACATACCTCGTGTACCATGCTTGAAATCGATTATTCAAGCTGCAAAAAAAGAAAAAAAAAAACAAATAATAAAATAGATAAATAAATAAAAAAAGATATATTTAAATGAAATTAAACAATAGCAGCACCTAATTGAACCTGCAAAAAATGAAATCTTCCAAAAAATCTGCGCTCCGATCATTTGTGGATATGTTTGTGGATCTGTGTGCGTTTGTGTGTGTGTTTTACGCTTTGTGAAAAACGCGGATTATTGTGGATTTGTGGAAAACATAGATGATTGTGGATCTGTGTGTGTTTGTATGTGTCTTTTAGGATTTGAGGAAAAGTGGATGAGAGTGGGAGAAGCTTCAGGAGTATAGGGTTAATGTTTTAAGTACGAAGAAATATCTAGAGAAACGGGATTTTAAGATATAACGGAGCTACAGTGGACGCAACAGTGCTTTTACGGGATGAACAGTACTTCTACGGAGATCCAACCAATCAGAAGGCGTTTTTTGGAAAACGGAAAAACTGGGTTTTAAATATTTTGGATAATTTATAGACATTGATAATCCTGAGTCGTTGGTTGAAAAACAGATATCGTGAGACCATAAAAACTTACAAAATCTCAATCAACTAAGGGGCGTTTGGTTTGCGTTGTCCGAGTTGAAATTTTTTTGAGGCAAAACCTAAACCATACCAAATCGAACTCAAATTGGATCAAATCCAACCGAAATTGAATTTGAATTCGCTGGTTAGGGGTTGACCTGAACAACCCAAATTTTGTAGTTTATACAATTTTTTTCATTTAATCATTATAAATATTTAACATCTAGTTTTTATTCAGTTATAAAACTTAGACAATGCATACTCAAATATATAGGGAAAGAGACACACCATTATTAAATAAAAAGTTTTCAAGCGTGAAAAATGTTTGTAAAAATAAGTTTTCGGTTCGGTTTACATTTTGTCAAAACCAAAACTAAATAAAAAACCGAGACAATTTGAGTGTTGGCTCATCTCTCACTCAAAGTGTGCCCGCTTGTTAGATTGTAATCGGACTTAGTCTACTTATTATTTGGCGTACATGTTTGTACTCGTTGTGCTCATTTATTCACTTAGGGAAGACCATTAAACATACGAAGTTTTAATAATTTTTAAACATAATATTAGGATCCCAATCGAATAATTAACTAGAAGTTCCAATTAAAGAATATTGTTTTTCCTTATGTCAATTTAAAATTTATAAAATTTGCACAATAAAAACTGAAATGAAAATTATGAGACTATCAAATCAAAACATTTGTATAATCTGACTCTTACGATCGTTAGCTTAAGTAGGCTATCTTTAGTTGAGAACCCAAAAATTAATAGAGAACACAAAAATCTCTATGAAACTTTTGGCCGAGACGCATTATTGTGGACCACGAAATTTTCAGTGAAAAATTCCTTTTTATCGCAACAATCCAAAGTTAAATTTTTTTGCATAATTCAACAAAATTGAAAATATTGCCCATCAATTTTGACTTGTATAATCCAAGTTATACGTTTATCAATGAAACTAAACTACATATATTGTTTGATTATATTATTTTGAAAGCAACTACACGCATATTGTTGTAACAGCAATATTATAGTTAGTATATATATATTTGTAGCACCTGTATGAATAGAATATAAAACACAATGAGTAATTCAAAACTGTGTATCATCTTTTTTCTCTCTGTTTTCTTCACGACTTTTGCTTCTCCAGCTTCTTTAAATATGATTAAAACATGCTCTAAAGAACAAAGCGAAGCTTTTGTTCTATTTAAACAAAACCTTTCCTCCATCAATTACACAGACTCTGTCATAAATTACTATTGTCATGATTGGCTTGGTTTTGATTATCATCCAATAATAATGAATTGGAACACAAGTACAAATTGTTGTAATTGGAATGGAGTTACTTGTGACTTCTCCACCGGTGACGTTATTGCTATCGACGTTAGCTGTGGAATGCTGAAAGGTACCATCCATCCTAATAACTCTCTCTTCAACCTTCCTCATCTCCGAAGACTCAACCTTGCTTATAATGATTTAGGTGGTCCCCAAATTCCAAGTGAAATAGGAAGGTTTTCAAATAGTCTCACACTCAACCTCTCTAATTGTGGGTTTTCTGGCCAAGTCCCATCGGATATCACACTCCTTCATAAACTGGTCTCTCTTGATCTCTCTTATAACTCTGATTTGAAGCTTCGACCAAATGTTGTCATCAATATGTTTCGAAATTTTACTAATTTGGAAGAACTTTCACTTGGAGATGTTAATATCTCTTTGGTTTTACCTACGAGTCTTAACATCTCTTCTTCTTTGAAATTACTAAATCTTTTTAACACTCGGTTGCAAGGAATATTACCTCATTACATTTTCAATCTCCATTCTTTGGAAACACTCAAACTGTCAGGTAACAGTTTCACATGCGATATCCCTTCGGAAATCTCAGTTAATGCAACTCACCTTACTTCTCTGGATTTATCAGTTAACAAACTTAATGGGACATTGCCATCTTGGCTATTTACTTCCCCCTCTTTAGAAATTCTCAATCTATATAGTAACATGTTCAGTGGAAATGTACCGTTTGAGTCATTTTCTCTTCCATCCTTACAAGTGTTAGACCTCGCTAACAATCAGTTAGTTGGACATACTGATATGCTCACATTTCGAAAACTCACCAACCTCACTGTTCTATGCCTTTCTTATAATAATTTTAGTGGTGAATGGGAGTTGGATACACTATTAACAAGCCTCAGAAACCTTGAAGATCTCGGTCTCTCGTACAACGGTTTCTCTGTTACAACAGAGAATGTCAATCATTATGTCAACCCTGGTTTTAGATACTTAGAATTGGCTTCTTGCAAGCTTAAGGTGTTTCCTAATTCATTTCGAGCCATGAAACAACTTGAACGGCTAGATCTCTCTAGCAATAAAATTCATGGCCAAATTCCTCACTGGATAGGGGAGATAGGAGGCAATCAGTTGGTTTCATTGAATCTCTCACATAACTTTATAACAGGCTTGCCACAATTTCAATGGTATGGACTATCTGAACTTTATCTGCAGTCCAACTTGATTGAGGGGCCATTCCCTACATCAATTTGCAACATGAGCATTCTATCGTATTTGGATATGTCCAATAATTGCTTTGGTGGATTAATTCCACAATGCTTTGGAAATATCATCTCATCTCTTCTAATGATAGATATGGGGAACAATAGCTTTCGAGGAACGATTCCTAGTTTATATGATGACTGCGCAGACTTACAAGGGCTTATTTTAGAAGGAAATCAGTTAGAAGGTGAGATGCCAAGTTCCTTGTCCAAATGTCGATCCTTGAAAGTAGTTGATTTCGGAAACAACCATTTGAATGGTACATTCCCTGGATGGTTAGGAGATCTTCCAAATTTGCAGGCTCTTGTCCTCAAATCAAACAACTTTCATGGACAAATTCAACCCTCTTCAACTGTTGAATCCTCCTTTCCAAGTCTTCGAGTTCTTGACTTATCTGACAATGGCTTTGTAGGTCAACTCCCTACAAAATATTTTCAAAATTTCAATTCCATGAAGAATGTTGTTAAAAGTAGCAGAAGACCAGAATATTTACAAACGGGTCAAAAGTATTACTCATTCGTTGTTGCGGTGAAAGGGGTGAATCAAGATTTTCCACTAATTTCGGTTGACTACACAATTATTGATATGTCCAGTAACACATTTGAAGGGCAGATTCCGGACGTCATTGGTGGTCTTAATTCGCTAATAGTGCTCAACTTATCTCACAACAACCTCATTGGTCCAATTTCACATGCTCTCGGGAATCTCACAGAGATTGAGTCATTAGATCTATCTTGGAACCAACTCTCAGGAGAGATCCCCCAAAGTCTTGCACGCATCACCACCCTTGAAGTGTTAAATCTCTCGCAAAACCATCTTGTGGGACGTATACCAGAAGGACCACAGTTCAGCACATTTGGCCATCCTTTGGAGGGAATTCAGGTCTCTATGGGTCTCCATTGCCCAAACGTGAACATCAAAGTTCCTCGCAAGTTGAAGAAGAGGGAGAATACGATGACGAGGAGGAGAGTGAATTTACGTGGAAAGTGGTGGCATTGGGATATGGATGTGGAACATTAGTCGGATTAGTGATGGGATATCTCATGTTTTCAACAAGAAAAGTCAAGTGGTTCAATGCAATTGCTGATGCAGTAGAGAGTTTAGTCTTGAAGAAGAAGAAGAGAAGACATGTTTATATTGGGAAATGACATTAGATAATGAAAGGTATGTTTTTTTTCACATGATATCTTGTATCATAAAATTGTGCAAAACGACTTACTTTATACATTGTGGAGTAGTATATTCAGAATTATTGCATTTTGTCTCTTTGAATTATATTGTATGTTTTTTTTACCTTAATGGAAATTCAGTATTTTTTTTGTTAGTAAAACAGCAACTCAAAAGTTTGTGATGTGTTTTAGAGGAAACTAAAAGTATCAGGTTGTAGGTTTACAAGTAACACTGTTTTCCATATCTCATTTTTTTAATCTACTCACCACCTGCTCGATGAATTGATAATGTTGCTTTGGATACTACAGTTTGGTACAACATTGGCTCTATGAAAAAAAATCACAATAAAAGAAAAGAAATCATTGACTGCTCAGGTGTTTTTCCTTTTTGATTCAAAAGTAGTAGTGTATTCTTTTGCTTCTCTATTCCCATTGTTTCTAACCAGTACTAGTCTTAGAAATTTAATAAATTAGATATGTTTATGAACACATGGTTGATCTCTACAGATTCATTTATTTTGCTGTACAAAGTAAATTAATTTGAGAATTGTAGTTTTATGTCTCATATCCTCAAAGGATGAGATATCGGTCACGGGCAAGGACGGACCTTCTTGATGGCTAGGGAGGGACGGAGGGCCATGGCCCCTCCAAACATTTTTATCCTTAGTGTATTTTGTTTGATAAATTAGTGCTAGGATTTATTTGAAAAAGTTTGCCCTCCTAAAAAGTAATCATTAACGTTTCAGCCATCTTAACAAAACGGTTCATGTTCCACCAATGGTCACGGGTCTATGGTCAAAACTTGAGACAATTGTAACGCATATATACTTCTAAGTTGAATTTATGATGGGATGATATGTTTATGTTACAATACTAGGTAGTTTTCTTTGCGGTGCTAAGCCCTGCCCAAGTTGATTCATATGTTGTTCTTATCATGAGGATGAACATTTTGTTGGGTAATACACTTTTGCTAGCATTGAGCCATTAACACTATAAGATATGTTTATAAAACTTTTAGGGCTCGTTTGGTTCGCAGAATGTTTTTGACGGAATTGTAATCTGTTTAAGGAATTGGAATGTGAAGGAATGGAATGTTAGAAATTGAAATCCTTAGGATTTAAAATCTGACGGAATTGAAATTTGCAAATACTAGCGCATGTTTGGTTGGAAGAAGAAAATCAGAAAAAGCAATTATATTAAAATATTTAAAATTTAATTTTAGTTTAATATTAATAAACTAAATATTATTTAATAAATAAATTGTTTATCAAATGATAATAATAATTTTTTAAATAATATTATATAAACTAATATATTAAATAAATAGTGTTTTTATATAAAATACAATTGTATTTTTTAAGGTATAAATTAAAAAAATAAGATATAAATAAATTATATTTAATTTTAAAATGAATAATAATAATAATAATAATAATAATAATAATAATAATAATAATAGTAATAATAATAATAATAGCAATGACCATAATAAAGATAATATGAATTCCATGGAATTGTAAACAATCCTCTCATATATGTCATGGAATGTTGAATTCCATATATATGGGATTTTGAAGGAATTTCATTCCATTCCGTTTGCTAACCAAACACAGTAAGGAATAAAATTCAGATTTCAAATTCTTTGAATTTGTCAACCAAACACGTTATGCAATGGAATTGTATTCCAATTCCACCAGAATCCTTAGGATTCCGCCGAACCAACGGGCGTGATAACTAATTAAATGAAAAGTTAGCTTATTGAATTATGTGTGAACATTTTATTCATATGATTTTAAAAATTAAGAAGTTCATGAGACTATACATGTGTCAATTTTAAAGAACATTTTATGTCAAATTTTAGGCGGTTACAAGTTGGTTGAGGGTTGAATGTTGTTTTGCAAGAGTAGATGGATAGATAAAAGAAATATAAGAAAAGGAAAAATGGTGATCTTTACATGTAAAGGGTTAAAGCTAAAGATAGGTAATGAACTTTCTCAATTTTCCCGAGTTAGATAACGAACTAATTTTTTTTTAACATTATAGATAATGAAACTTGTTGAAACCGGGTAATATAACAATTATTACCTGCTCATTTTCCACTAATTTTAGTTTAAATATTTTTAACCTGTGTGTATTTTACAGTTAGGATTTGTGTTGGGTGGGTTTATATGACCCGATTTGTGAGATACCCGATTTACCCAAAAATAAAAAACACAACCAACCTAAATCAATTAACATTTTCAGTTCGGATAGCCCAGTATGTTTGGGTTATAAGAGAGCAATATGGTTGCTAATAACACGTCATCCATCTCTTTTTTTCGTGCTAATCATGAGCCAACCATACCTGAGCATCGTGCAAAATGAATTGAGCAAATGCAATTTTTTTTCTTGTACATTGTGATTTGTGAGTGAGTGGGGATATTTGGTGGGGTATTTTGTGCGACCTACATGTTATGTTATTGGTGTGTTATGGAAGAGGAGTGCTTTAGTTATTAGTGTGTTATTCGGAGTGATGATGTGACGCTGAAGTGACATACCATTGACATGTGATGATACCTTCTACTTTAAGGATAGGTTTTTGGTTGCCCAATGTGACTGGGTAATCTCAAATAAATGTCCATTTAAAATCACGCAAAATTTTAAAATATTTCACTTACTACATTATCAACCAATCAAAAATTATCTTTACATACTAATCTCCCTTTTGATCGGTTGATACACAAATTGGACATATATTTTGTGACATCCTAAAATAGAAAAATAAACATTTATTTTAAAACGGAGAGAGTAATATAAATCTGAAAACTGATATACAGGTTTGATGAAGGAACCTTTTTATTGTCATATGATTTAACCAAAACCTTTTTATATGGATGAAAGTTCTGAAAACACATATACTTTCTGAAATTTGAAGTTGGAAAAAAGTATGGATGAAGTAGGTGTTTGGTGGCTTCATAGAAAATCGAAAGAGACGAATAAACCCTATTGTAATCCAATTTTTTTTTTGCTAACCTATGAATTTTTTGAAGTTTTATGAGACAAAAACTAGTGAGTTTAGTATGTTTAAACCAACAACTCAAATGGTTATAAGCATTAACGAAGGGAAGCAAAGATTTAGTTAAGCTGAGCATGGTTCGTTATGACTCGATAAAAAGCAAAATTAAACCGAAGATGTTTGGTTTTTGAAAAACCGTTCACTTTCGGTTTATTAAGTTCAGTTTTTACTTTTTAGAATAGAATGGTTTGAAAAGGAGAATTCTGAAAAAAGAAAGAAGAGAAAAAAGACTATCAAAGGACTGATTGTGCTATATACAAAAAAAGTAGTTGTAGCATTTACATTTCTCAAAATATCAAGGGTGTTCATTTCACAAACTAATTTTATATAGCATATTCTTCTCATGTTCTTTGTTTCTACCCCATGGAAAAAATAGCATATTCCTTATACGGTTGGTACAAAAATAAACAAATCATCAAATCAAATATCCAAAATAAACAAAGTAGTTTTTGGTAATAAAATCAAGACCATATATACATCACATTTTTTATAAAAACAAAAAGTAAAATAAAATTTTATACTCCTGTTTTAAATTATAGTTTTTATTTTTATTTTTAAATATTTTAAAATTAAAATAGTCTCTTCTTTGTCTTAATAAAATTAAAGAGTTTAGTGAGCGAGAAAAATATGTATTTGGTTGAAGAATGTATTTATCATATTTTCTATTGAAATGTGTATGTTTTATTGTAAGACAATAATTTTGAAAATAAAAATAAAAAATGATACGAATATTTTAAGAAGAGCATTGCTAAATCTTCTTACAAAATCTTTTTACTAATATTCCTACACACAATAATATTATATAGATTTTTTTCATTCATTTGCATGCAAGCCGTCAATTCTGACATTTGTATAGCTAGAAATGATAAGTAGAAACAATTTGTAGAAAAAAACATTTTCGTTTCTAAGAAAGCTACTCGAAAAAAATGGAAATTGTTTTTTCTTGACTTTAGTGAAATAGAATTGAAAAGGAGCGGCTAATAAATAGCCAAGTAATGAAATAAAACCAGATCAACGGCTGAGAAGGAAAAAAAATAGATGCCAACAACCAACGATTTAATATAATCGGCTTGCTGCGTCTTCATTCAAATCCACAAAAAATACGATCACTCTCTCTCCCTTTTAACACATTTCTTGAACAAGAAGATAGACACAAACAAAAAAAAAATGGGAAAAGGTCCTGGTCTATATCCCGACATCGGCAAAAAAGCCAGAGGTATTATTATTATTTTGTGTGTCTTGTTTGAATCCTTTTGTTTGTGTTTTTTTGTTTTAATAAATGTTTTGTGTGTTTATGTTTGTGTTTTTTTGTAGATCTTTTGTACAGGGATTAT
>LBNU01010935.1:221288-238007 GCA_014162995.1 Artemisia annua | reverse complement strand
CATTTTCAAAGTTTGGTTTCCTTTAATGCCAAAGAATGTTCCTACACTTATTTAGTTCCAAAAACAAATTGTATATTTAACATAAGATCAATCTCTGCTCTTCAACAGAACTTAGATCAAACATTGATATACTCCCTCGTCCCAAATTTATTTGTCATGATTGACTTTTTTAGTCTTTCTTTCCTTCAACTTTGATCTTAAATAATTTTTTGTGGATGTTATATATTATTTGATGCCAAAATATATAACATGGATTGGTTTTAAGTTTACTTTTCAAATGGTATAATTTTCATTAATATATATAATAAAAAAATATGTATTTTACGGTCAAAGTTGAAACAACTGACTTTGAAAATTCAAGTGGACAATAATTTTGGCGGAGGATTAATTTCAAGGTAAGATTGCAAGTCAGGATTCATCATCGCATAGAAAAGTAAAGATTATTTTACCTTCCTCATGGTGCATGTTGACCCATTCACCATTTTCTGGCATGACTTTGCCTACTTGACAAGTTTGTATAAATCCACTGAGAGTGCCATTTCACGTGCACTGACATGAACTCTCTTCATTCATCTGAGGATAATTGATACCTCATCCCAGTCAAAAGTTTTCACCAACTAGCCCTTTGTTTTTAGCCTGTGAAGTTGGGGGTCCTGAGGGGACTGAGGCTGAGAAGCTGCCTCCAGAAGTGCAAGTTTTGCTTTGGCTTTTCTATACTTAGATTCAAGAATCCTTTAGAAACTGTTCTCAGTTTTGTTTGAAAGTATTTGGGGACTGAAGAAGTTAGGTTGAAACTTAGTCTGCAAGAAGTTGTTTCCTGAAAATCTGCTAAGAGGGGTTTCTGAGGGTTGTTTTGAGAACTTCTTTTGCAAATGACCCTTTTTCCACATTTAAAGCATTCAGTTTTCATTTGCTTTTGCTTTTGAAAAAGGTTGTGTTCCTACTGATAAACGTTTTGAGTTTTGCAAGGAGTGCCCTTTCTTGAAATTCAATTTGTAAATCATTTAGGTACTCCTCACTGCGTCCTCTCATCTGCCTCATCATCAGAATTTTCTTGAAATTCCTGCACAATACCATTAAGAATAGAAAGCAGTTGATATGAGGGTGAGCTGGGTCACTGTTCTTTTTTGACATCTTGAGCTTTGGTATCTTCTAGAGGATTAGTTATCCTCATAGAGAACTTACATAAATCTCAGCCAACTCACTCAAGATTTTGAAGGTGGTTGGTATTTCTTAGACCCTGAGAGAAGTTTAACCACTTCTCAGGGAGACAATTGACAAAGCCAACATTAATTTCATGCTTAGACAGGGTGACACCGTCATTGGTTAGTTCATTTAGAAGGGTTTTGTAACGGGTATAGGTCTCTGAGAGACTTTCAGAGTCTTTGGCCCTGAAAGTGTTATACTCAAGTTTCAGGTCCATTATCCTGTTTTCCTTGGTATCTGAGGGACCTTCATAGCTGTGAACCAGGTCAGTCCAAGTCTGCTTAGCAGTTGAACAATTGATGACTGATTCCATTATATCGTCAGGAAGACAAGATATAATGATGCTTTTCAGGCGTTGGTCTTGATTTACCACCCTTCTCTCATCAGAGGTCCATTGACCTTCAGGTTTAACTAAACCTTCAACGGTTTTAGGGACATATGGACCCTCGTTAATCAGTGTGATATAATAAGGTCCCATCCCAGTCAAGTAGCAAAGCATGCGCTTTTTCCACTTGTTGAATTTTCCAACCTCAAGTCGGGGAGCGGTAGCATTATAGCTTCCTCCCTTTTTATCGACTAGTTGGGGTACATCATTATCCGTCATGGTAGGATCTTGATTTTAAAAACTTTTGAGCACTCTGTTGTTTTGAAAGTTTTATAAACCAGAGGCTCTGATACCACTTGTTGGTCCCTTTTACACGGATAAACTAACTATAAAGATAGTCTAAACGTGCACCATGCTAAGATAATGATATGAAATACTTTGAAAGATATTTGAACAAAACGTAAAGTAAAGAGACACAGTAATTTTTCAACGTTTAATTCTTATTAGAAATTGATCGGAGATTTCTAGCAAGTGTGCAAAGCACGAACCTCGAGTCGTAGTCCCAACGAGGGTTGAACTGATCTCGTCACTCAAGATCGTGAGATATGTGAGATGAATGGGTTTTAAAAAATGATTTGGTTTTGATTACACTACAATGACAATTAAAAAAGCGGTTAAAGTAAAGAAAAACAATAAAGTGACGCAAAATAAGTAAGCAAGTAAAGAAACATGTAATAAAGTGACTAAAGAAAGCGATAATTAAAGTGCGGTAAGTAATGAAAAACAGTAAATAACTTTTAAAAACAATATGTTTGCCAAGCGACTCGAATAAGTTCACTAAATATGAGCTAAAGGTTTGTGACGAGTTATTTTCCTTTCTCGAGATTAGTTGTCAATTTAATCTTTTGAAGAGATAATAACTCTAGACGAGTGATTTAATCGTTCTCAGACTTTTGTTCTTCGAATAATAAAATCACAAGTCTAAATAATCTTAATGATTATTAATCACAAACATTTAACATCCACATTTAGCTCACAAACCCGAGTCACTAAGCAAACACGAATTAAACTACTCGCGACTCATATTAAATTAAATAAAGCGATGAAGAAAATAAAAGTTAACGTTGAAAATAAAATGTTTTTGGAATTTAAGATTTAAAAGACGAAAAATAAATTTAACCAAACTTTAAAATAAAAAGTTTAAGACTAAGTGACTTAAATGTGAAAAGGTTAAATCTAAAAATGAAACGACATTGCACTTAAGAGAAATTAACTAAATGATTTAAGAAAATTTCGGCAGAGTTTCGCCTTAGCATAGAGCATAAGGGACCTCACTCGATGAAACGATGAGGTGAAACCCGCCTAACTCGGCGTTTAAAAGAAAAAGAAACTTGACACAAGGGATAATTGACATAAGAACTTTAAAATCTACGTTAATGAGAAAACAAGACACGCAAGGTTTGAAAATAATACTCGCTACTATTAAAGAAAAACAAACTTGTTATAAAAACTAATACTCGCTACAAGTACCCAACCATACTCGCAAGGTATAGAAATCAGTAAACTCGCAAAAACTCAAAAACCATACTCGCACATTATTCAAATTCGCAAAATAAAGAAAGATCATGAAACTAGCCAACAATCTTTGACCAAGAAATGATAACAAACTACACTAACTTGCTAATTTAAGTTTCATATTCGTGACTTCAGAATGTTCCATAGCAAAACTGAAAAGTGCATATTAGCTATTAAAGCTATTTCATACTCGCAACTTTTTGGTCAACCATACTCGCAATTCATGACCCCCCATACTCGCAAAATCTGACTTGATACTCGCTATTTTAGCCTACTCGCAATTTTCAATACATACTCGCAATTTTTGAAAACCTTATTCGCAAAATCTAAATCATATTCGCAGAAACCCTAAAAAAAACTATATTCGCTATTTTTGAAAAAAAACATATTCGCTATTTTTATGCTTATTCGCTAAAACAGAAAATAACCTATTCGCTATACCCTAAGAGAACACTATTCGCAAAAACCATATTAGCTAAAACTCATATTCGCTAAACCCTAAAAACCACTATTCGCAATTAATATATAAAAAAAACAGATTTAGTACGTAGATAAAATTAGGGCTTGTAACTAATCAAAACTAATTTTTAATATGAAAAAGCAATATTTAGACAAGGAAAACTTGAAAACATATGAAAATAAGCACGTTAAAACAACAAGTGAACCAAATAAGCTCAAGTCATAATCATTAGGCACAAAAATCTCTTTTCATGCAAAGGTGGTGCAAGACTTATGTGAGCTTATTTAGGATCAAAAGGAAAGTAAAGAAGCTAAAATAAGATCAAAAGCAATAAAAGAAAGATTGAAATAAGCAAGTAAAAAGCTTTAAGACATCAAAGAAAAGTTTTGCATTAAGAAAGATTACATAAAAATAAGCTACATTAATCTACTCCTACTCCTAAAACTATCCTAAACTAACCAACCTTCACAAATGAGGTGGTGATTCTAGATATAGCTCAAGAGCTTGCATAAGTTTTACATTGTTGCACACTTAGCCCTTGAACTTCCAAATTATATGAAAATCAAGCGTAAACTAGAGATACAAAGCTTTTTATCTTTCTAAAACACGACTTCGGTCCTTGTAACTTTGAGGAAATATGTGTAGACGAGTCTTCAATAAGTCTTCAATGATATAAAAGTGATCCTTTGCTCGAGTTTGAGAAGCTTATCTAAGATAATCATCTTTAATCTTCGATTAAGTGTCTCTTTCATATTCATGAGCTCTTAAGTAATGAAAACATCATCACGGGCTTCACTTAAGCAAATGTGATCTTTAACTTCACTTTTGAACGCTTTTCCACATCTCGTGCTCTTTTTGGGCTTTTCGGTTGCTTTTCATGATGTTTTAGCAATATCCATACCTGCACAATCATAAACACAAAAACACTATATCTTTGGCGTTTAACGTTAGTTTTTGGTCTTTTCTACACTTAAACTAAGGTCAAAGATATGTGTAATTTAGCACATATCAAAATCCCCCAGACTAAGGTATTGCGTGTCCTCACGCAATGTAATCACGTCACGCCTTAAAGATAAATAATTTCACACCTCTCTTTACTAACTTTGAAAAGTAGCAAAACGTTCAAGAGAAATACGAAATCATTTATTCCCTAAAACGCCCCGGGTTTCCATTTTTGACTATATACATTACAACATAACTTCAACTTATGACGGTGCGAATGACTTTCATTATCTTTCGATAACGATTAAGGGTCATAGAGCAAGAACACGATTCATAGAAAAGTGACCGATTGGATAAAATTCATCGTCCCTGATTTTTCACAAGTCCCAAACTAAGTGCAAAAATGAGATCACCGCTTACTTAGACGTTAGATACCAATACCACTCATGGAAGTTACTTGTGTGTGGTCACCTCCCGCTCCCAAATCTTAGTGCATCTAGAATTTTTTAATTGATTTGAGAAATGAATTGCTTCATATTTTCTCGTTTCAATATGATTTAGTCCGATAAAGATACCAAATTCAAACGCTAAGTAGTTATCGATCTTCCCTTAAGAAGGTTTGCAAGAGAAATGTGGTCCACATCAAGGATATTGGATACATACAAAGACTTTGGAATACATCATAAATAGACATAAGTTGGCGAGTACATTTCACGTGCACCTCATGCGTCCGATCTAGGATCGTAACATGCACCTCACGCGCGACCAACTTTAGTCTTAACACTAGAACTCATGATCCATAAATCTTCAACATACATCCTTATTCTTTCTTTTCTTTTTCTTTTTCTTTTCTTGATACTTTTTTTTTCACTTTTTTCTTTCTTTTTCTTGCCTTAGTAACTTCTCAACTCCGAACCTTCACGGTTTCAGTCCAAGACCTACCGCCAACTGCTAGGGTTGGAATCTAGGATCCAAGGTCCGATCTCAATCCGAAGTCTTAAAGCACCTTAGCTCATACATAACAACGGGCTTTAGGGTAGCTCCGAAACCACATGCGTACTACGCTTATACAACGATATACAATACAACTTCAACTAGCGTGTATCCATGATGTGTACCCAATTTCTCAAGCAAATATTCTCTTAAGAAGATAAAGAACTACTCATCGGCTAAAGCTAACATCTTTAATTATTTTGCACAGATATGGGGTGAAGCAATTTTGTGGGAACAAAAAGACATGAGTACCTTCGATGAGCCTTAAAGAGATCCAACTACTCTATGCTTAGCATCTAACTTCTAAAGAAAGAGCATACATATCTAAGGGATGTATAGTTCTATACCTCTAAAAATGGGTTAAAGTCATTTTTTTCTGTGCAAAATTTAAGCTACCAAGTAACGTTTGAAAACAATGGTTTTTGTAGAGAATTTTCAGCAACCTAACACCGTATTAATACTTTGCTGCAAAATTTTGCAACCAAACATCATTTCAAAGCCACTTTTCTGAAAAAATAATTCAGCATGAAAACAACCATCTACCTAACCCGTAGTGACATATTGCCCAATCTGCCAATTTTGCTCATTTAAAAAACCTTCATTTATCATGGCCCTCAAATATATATAAGCAATCCCAAACACACCTATATGTACGTTTTTCTACAGCTTTAATATGTGAATCACATGCAAAAGTTAGCATACATATCTACCTGAGAACTTAAAGGCTGCAGCTTTCATCGGAAGTGTCATATTTCGGTCACTACATAGAAACACAAAAATCCAATATTAATATTGGCAACAGTAATTTCATTTCTTTATACTGACTAAAACTCTAAAAAATAACATGAGCATACCTTGTAGTCGAAAAAAGATATAATATTGATACGGATGACGACAATCTGATCCGTTTATCAGAAAAAAAAAGAGGCCATGTATCTAAAAAGCTGATGTTAACTAAAGCCTTTGTATCGGTCAAGCACGTATCTCAGATTTGTAATTGATAATCGAGACATTCGAATATCTAATAACCCATTCCATTTCGGTCAAACTATAAGAATCATCATAGACCATAGTCATATGTATATATCACGCTCTCAGAAGTTCAATATATGAATATATATTACCAATAGAAGATTCATAGATGCAAAAGCAGGAAAATGAAAATATAAATTCCAGTAAACCACCAAACGACAAATGTAATTTGAAGGTAGGCTCAGATTAGTAAATGCGGATCGAGTCATAGAAACTTCTGAATTTCACCATGGCTGCAAACAGACTCGGTTGCATAGTAACCGTTTATACCATGCCGTCCGGTCATTGCCTAGCCAGGTTAGTTGCAAGTTTTCAACGACCCATTTCATTTCCATCAGATTATAACAATCATCAAAGTCCGTTAGCTATCATCATTGCCTTTTCCATATAGTGGTATTAGTCAGCCACATATTCAGCGAAATTCCAATTCAGCCACATATTGAACACAACATTTGAAGTGGGACATGGCGGCAAACACACCTGGTTGCATAGCAATGATTAATACTATACCGTCCAGTGATTGCCCCGCCATGTTACATCCAAATTTTAACAACCCTTTTCCTCTGACTCAGATTCTAAGAATCATCATAACCTATATTCACATATAAGCATATCGGTCTCAGAACACTTGCTGATTTTTTTGAGCCCTCTCTATTTTTTTAGTCACAATTAACAACCCAAAACGGCAGTGTATTACATGCTCCATAATATCAGGTTATACACGGCGCAGATTTGTAAATGGAATAGGGTCAAAAAAATTCTAATCCCGCCATGGATGCAAAAAAGCAAGTTGCATAGTAACAACTACATGCCAAGTTACCGATTGAATCATTGATGACCAACTTCATTTTATTCAACAAATAACAACTAATCATCAAAGGCCACTACTACATTATATATTTAGAAATTCATAGAGATAATAGTAGCCAGAACACCCAAGTCACATGGCCAATCACTAAAAGCAATAACATTAATAATAGCCTTTTAAAAAAAGTGTAACTGTGATCATCTTTAAAACATAATAGGCACATCTAAGGGGGTGTTTGGATCAGCTTATTTAACCGCCTTATGAGGTTGTTTTATGAGATTTTACTGTACTTTTACCCAACCTTATATTAGTAGCCTATTGTACTACAAATTGACTGTAATCAAAATTGGCCGCAAAAAATAATCTACATAACATTATAAGATATGATAGCGATAATCTTAGACCGGTCATCATTGTCTAATTCCAAGCGATGATCTTTAAAACATAATAGGCACATCATATATTTACTAAATTTAATCACTCCTATTAAAAGCATAGATGTTTAAATTCAGAAAACCAAAGGTTCAAATTAAAAAAGTTATATGATGTATAGCAAGATCAAAGTAAACACCTCTAATGTGTAACAATGGTACGGAAGTATGTAATATAGTAACTTACCTCAGAAGTGAGGCATGATGGCTTAACAGTGGAGCGGTATTATTTACTCGGCTTTATGCGGTGGATCAGTGGTAGCCCAAATCACCCGCAAATGCAAATTGTGACATCAGTGACAGTAGAAAATTGCTTCTTGTTGATCATTGAAACATAAACACTTAGGCTCAGATTAGTAACAGCGGACCAGGTAATAGAAACTTCTGAATTTCACCATGGCTGCAAACAGACTCGGTTGCATAGTAACCGTTTATACCACGCTGTCCGGTCATTGCCTCGCCAGGTTACTTGCAAGTTTTCAAGGACCAATTTCATTTGAATCAGATTATAACAATCATCAAAGTCCGCTAACTATCATCATTGCCTTTTCCAAAAAGAGTATCTCATATTCATCAGATTATAACAATTTCATTTCCATCAGAATATAACAATCGCTAATTTCATTTCCATCAGTATTAATCAGCCGCATATTCAGCAAAGATTCAATTCAG
This sequence comes from Artemisia annua, assembly GCA_014162995.1. NCBI lineage: Eukaryota > Viridiplantae > Streptophyta > Magnoliopsida > Asterales > Asteraceae > Artemisia > Artemisia annua. The sequence goes on along the minus strand of LBNU01010935.1, from coordinate 229,563 downwards.
CCACATACTAAACACATACCAACAAAAAAAGGGACAAAATTTATGGGCTGCTAAGGCATACCAGATACTTGTCATGGCTGCAACCACAACCAAGTTGTGACTGCCCCGCCAAGATATATTGTTACATGTGCTAAACGACACGGTATTGTTCATGGGCATTCAATTAGCCCAGAAATGACAAATGAGCCTCAACCTTAGTTGTGGCCGCAAATATCATTGATATATATCAAAAAGGCATAAACTATTTCCTGGACGCATCAAAATGCCATAAACCACATATATTATTTGGAATGCCAAGTTCAACCGTTAGGATCTAAGGCAATAACAACCTCAATTACATTTTGCAAAGCTAATAATTCATCACCTTTCAGCCAAACATATATCTTTTGGCTTGCTTGTTTCTTGTTTTTTACTCCCAAAACATTTCGTCAAAAAACATTGTGAGCTTCATTCAACCGACCACCAAACAACCTAATTTTGTTAATACCTACATAATAATTATGAACATAACCAATCAACTTCAACATCGAGAAATTACAGTCACCGAAAATGGTCTAAAGAAAAACAAAAAACCACCATAAAAAACGTACCTTTAACTTTCGTAAGACCTCACACCTTTCGTATATGACAGCACATCACCACATCACCACCACTGAGAATAAGATTTGTTAGAAGGAGAAGAGGTTGGTTATGGTACCACAAATCAGATTCTTTGAGGAGTTTCATCAAACATGTGGTAGGCACCGACATTATTAACACATGAAAGGAAGTCGTAGGCATCAAACGACAGCAACTCCCCGCCATGGCTGCAACCACAAACTCGCCGTGGCTACCCCGCCAAGATACGGGGTTCGACCGTCGTTAAGGTTTCAAACAGTAGATCGAAGAAAGGTAAGAAACACCGTTTGTGAATGTTCTGGAACTGGAACGGGGCTATTATTATGCCATAACTGGATCAGATCCGTCCAAAGTAGGCTGGAAAATCAGGCCAAAAATGGCCCAACGATTTTGGCGGAAAAAGCCCGATGCAAAACGGCGCCGTATGCCTTGTGGTTTAATATAAACTCTAATGAGTTGCCCACAAACTTAAAAATTATGTGTTCAAGTATGTTAGAGACAATTGAATGATAGGTTGACTCAATCACTTTGCAACCATGTTTTTAGACTTGTTGCTCGAGCTTGGCTTGTGACTCGTTCATATGTGGTTGTTATGATGAAGAGACTTAGCTTGTTTCTTTTGGTGACTTGATACAACGATTGTTCTCGACTTATTTATGTCATAGTTACGGAGTTGTTATGGACTTTGTTGCTTAAGTATGCTTGCCTATGTCTGTTTATATTTATGGTTCTCTCATTGTTCATGGCATTTTGCGGTTGTTTTGTCTTTTGGTTGCGTCCTTGGCCTTTGACCCGAGCAGGTGGCTTCTAGTCTGGTGGCTTCGAGGATGTCAATCGTAAAGGTATAAGAGTGGTGTTTGGTTTGTTGCATGTGGCTGCTACGTTTGCATCAACTTCCATGCTTTCATACCTCTTTAGTTGTGCGGCAAGCTTGTATCGCCTTTAGCATGTTGTGGGTTTACAGTACTGAATACCTATATAAGAGTTTGAAAAAAATTGTTTTTAAAGAAAAAGATAAGCTTAGCAAAGAGTAACTTTAAACAAACAAACTTAACATGTATATTGTGTTCTTGTGTTAAAATTTAAAGAGAAATGAAAGAATAATAAATGTTATTTTTATTATTATTATTATTTATTTATTTATTTACTTTTTGTTGGTAAGAAACGAAAGGGAATTAAAAGGATTAAAAAAAAAAAAACTAAACAAATAAAAATAAATAAAAAAATCTTCATCTCATTTTGGAAAGAAAGTGAAGGCAAATATTAACAGATTTTGTTTAGGATGGGCGCACTAATATCGATCGGGTGAGGGTCGTCGGGTCGACCAAGGTTGGAGGAGGTCGCCTTTAGTGCAACTATTTGGGTCATCGAAGGTTGGAGGTGATTTGGGTCGAGATCACGACCAAGGTCGTGTATGTGTTTGTGTGTGTTTTAATTAAATTAAAATGTATTTTTGTGGAGTATGTTTTTTGTAGTGTAGGTCATTTTGATGTAGTAAAAAGTCGTTTATAGGTCGTCGGAGAAAGAAAGCTGGTGTGACAGGAAAAATGAATGTCGTTGTGGGTCACGAGTGTGCGCAGCCTTAAAGACCAATATGACCACTTTAAAAGTTTTGAAAATAACAACAAAAAGACATACATTTAATTCAACTTCATAATGTGATTATCATTACTATCATTTTTTTTCCTTAACTATAAAAAAAAGGGTCGAGTGAAAAATGAAAAACTTAAAATGGTCAACTAAATGAAAACTTAAAAATTAAAAATTGAAACACACGATTTTAATTTCATATTAACACACGATTTGAATCTCTTGATTTGAAAGCAAAGTAATTGACTAACACATAATAATAGTTACTAAGTTAATAAATGGTTGACTTTTGAGATCACTTATTAAAAGTATGAGATCATAACATATCTTTACTTCGTGTTGTAACACACAACGCACGTTTACAAAAAATACACGAACCACTAAGAGATTTTTAAAAGTAAGTTTAAAAAACACATAATAAAAGAGTGGGAAATTTTTTTTAGTATTTAACTAGACGAGTACTTGTTTATAACAACGGAATTTTCTAGCTACATATAGTTATAGTGATATTTTGGTTACACAAAACGTTACAAAAAACACTTAACTAAGATATCATTATAAATATATGCCGCTACAAAATCTTTTTGCTATGCGCAGCCGCGCAGTTAACGTCTAGTATCAAGAATATATAAATCNCTTGAGAACACGGTCGCAATTTGGGGGTAAAATCGAGTACGGTCAAAAAAAGAAAGAAAAACACATGGCCATCAACCACTAAAAAACCGCCACGTATCAAAATGACGTGGTTAAGCAACATCAGATGATAGATATTATTTCCTTCCTATGAACCTTCCTCAGAAACCAACCTCTTCTTTAATTTCACCTATTTCATCATCCAAATCCAATTTTGTTTGATTGAAATTATATATAGAATCATTCGATCATCAATCAATTTTATAAAAAGAAAAAAAAAAAATGGGGGACAAATATAACATGAAGAATCCATCGGTGAAGAGGATTTTACAAGAAGTCAAAGAGATGCAATCTAACCCTTCTCATGATTTCATGAGTCTCCCTCTTGAGGTTTTTCTTTTTATTTCTTTTTTCTAGATCTGTTTCTTGATTTTATATAATTTCATTTTATTGTTTTGTTGACTTGTTACCTTTTAGGAAATGGTCTAATCAAATTGGGTTTTATGTAAGGGGGTGTTTGTTTCGGCTTATATGTGGGCTTATTAGCTTATTTGATTTCGGCTTATATTTCACAAACCTCAATTTTTCTGGCTTATTTTGAGATTTATGGGCTTATATAAGTTTATTATATCATAATAAACTTATACAATTACAAGCCCACAAGTCTCAAAATAAGCTGGAAAATTGGGGCTTATGAAATATAAGCCGAAATCAAATAAGCTCATAAGCCGAAACAAACACCCCCTAAGCATGGTTGTTTAGAGTTATATGAGATGCCCTATCTAGTACCTTGATTTGATTAATTAGTATGATACTGTGTTTTTGGTGTTCTCTATATATGCTGAAGTTATGGAAATGTGTTATCGTACAACACGCGTTTGAATACGGCATGTTAAGTTACTTGATTGTTATAAATTTAATTTGCAGGAAAACATATTTGAATGGCATTTTGCTATAAGGGGACCAAGCGACACCGAATTTGAAGGAGGAATTTATCACGGTCGAATTCAGTTGCCTTCGGAATACCCATTCAAACCACCATCTTTTATGTTGTTGACGGTAACTTTCCTTAAATCATTGAATTGGTGTATCTATATCTCTGACCTGTTATTGTGTTACACCGTACTAAAATGAAGTCATTTCATTGCTTCAGCCGAATGGACGTTTTGAAACTCAAACCAAGATTTGCTTAAGCATATCCAATCATCATCCTGAGCATTGGCAGCCATCATGGAGTGGTAAATACTTCTATTTTATTATTGGCGTATCGAGTAGGGAAATGCTAATGATAGCAGTTAGGGCTTTGGTTGATAACTAAATTTATTGAGACCAAACAACCAGCCAACTCCACCTTTTGCCCCTAATATGGCCAATGGGGAAAGTTTTCAATTTGTGCTCGAGAAAGTATCGGAAATGATTGATGGTTCTTGATCATTTTGTTTGGACATTGTATATTGTGTAAACATATAAATGTAAAGTTAGTTGTTAATAATAGTCTTAAGAGCTATTGTTAGTAAAACCATATTAGTAAGGCTTATACTTAAAGTTTCGAGTGCTCTATGGTTTGGTTTTCTGTTTTTGCAATGAATATCAGATAACAAGCTTGTATTCTTTAGAACTAACATTTAGTTTTTCTTGCAGTTCGAACTGCTCTGACTGCACTTATTGCATTTATGCCCACCAGCCCAAATGGTGCTTTGGGCTCATTGGATTATAAAAAAGAAGAGAGACGCATTCTTGCTGTTAAATCTCGTGAGTCTGCCCCTAAGTTTGGTACTCCAGATCGTCAGAAGCTCATTGATGAGGTCATTTTAAGCACCCAAACTATTTTTAATTGTTCCTCAACTTTCTATGTTACACAAGTTTCATTCTAGCGGTTTATCTCAGAACATAATTTTTAGTAAACCAGGTTTCGATTTATCGTTCTTAATAATTGATTATTGCAACATGAAGTCGCAATATCTATGTTTACAAAAGATCCAAACATTCTCCAAAACAGTGTTTCATTCTTTTACTAGAATTTTCAACCTTGTTAATAGCCTTTTTAACCATTTAAACATCTTGTGTATGTACAGATTCATGAGTATATGATTAGCAAGGCACCTCCAGTTCCTCAAAAGACCTCTGAAGACACTTCTGAAGAGGCACCAACACCTGTCGCCACTGAAGTGGTGGCAGATGAAGCTCCGGTGGGTCCACAAAATGTCAATGCAGAGATCATTGAAAACGAAGAACAACATCTTGAAGGAAACCATGAGACTCCTGCTAACGAAGATACAGAACCTGAAGGCCCAAGGGTATTAAGACAGGTAGCAAGTGTTGTACCCTCTGCCTCATCTTCTGTACAGACAGTGGAACTGCAGCAGGAGCAGGTACTCAGGGTTCAGAAACCGGCTGATGATCGTCTGTTCACATGGGCAGCAGTTGGGCTTACCATTGCTATTGTCGTGCTGATACTGAAGAAGTTCATGAAAGCTAGTGGACATGGTGCAGTTTTCATCGATGAATCTTGAAATCTGAAAAGCTTGACGTCTAAAATTATGAAAGAAAATTATTGATCGATTGTCGGTATGTTGCCAGTTATTATTTTGGTTAATGACAGGAAGTAATAATATTGTATATGAGAAATTATATTAGTATATATATCAGTGATCGACAAGTCTGAGTGGTCGTTCTAAGTTGATTCAGATGTTGTGCAGTGCAAGTTGTATCTTTGGATTTGCTGGCATAGATTAATACTTTTATTCTGCTGGTAGTATTTTGTAAGAATGAACTTATGAGAAGTCTTCTCCAAAGGGCTGTGTATCTATTGTCAAGGTGGCAAACTTTTTTCATTAAGAATATTACGTTGATACACATCGAGTAGTTCGTCAAGACTTTAGATGCGTGTGTACCCTTTGTAGAACATACCTTTGTAATTCTCGTAATGCTAATGTAACCGAAAGATGCTTGTGAAAGTGGGAGAGAAGTGGGTGATCTCACTAGTTATTAGCTGAAGTTGTGTACTTGTGTTGTCATCCAGTGTCTTTGCATCAAACTCGACCATATGATGTGCACTGCAATTTGCATCTCTGACATCTTAGATCATGAGACTAGACTGAAATAGTCCAATCTAACTGTGGATGTTTAAATCAACCCCGGAACCATACACATGGTGGAAATTATGAAACAACAAAATCACCAATACATACAACATTAACTAATCACCCAATTTCCTGATCACTATTCTTAACTCGCAATATATTAACACTTTGTCAAATTTGAATGAAGTACCAAAATGCCCATCAATTTCGCCCACTGTTTTTCAAACCGGGCGGACCACACGTGCAACACATTTACTTGAAATGGTGATGGCTGCTTGTTTTGTGAAGCCAACTGAATTAATCAAGAAATCCAGCATAAAATGGGTGGGTTTTGGATTTGAAGATGAAATGGAAAAGTATTTGAGATAATGATGAAACCATATGCCATTGGAGATAGAGCTTGAAGAGAACCCTTTCAACAAACGCCTACTTCTACACACAAACATACTCTTTTCAATTATTCACCACCATCAAAACAAAGTATGGCAGTCTCCTGAGTTCAGCTGAGGCCTGAGGGGGTGTTTTGTTAAGGAGGTTCGGTCTTTTTAGCTTTCAAGTTTTAGCATTTCTCAGAGGTGAAATTTATTAAATAATGGACAACTTTTAAGATTGTTCCATTAAAGTTATTCAAATTTTGTTTTACCTAATGAAACAACTATTGATGATCGTCTGTTCACATGTGCGGTAGTTGTCGTGCTCATACTGAAGAAGTTCATGAAAGCTAATAGACATGCATGGTGCAGTTTTCATTGATGAATCTTGAAATCTCGTAACGATAATGTCACGAAAGATCCTTGTGAAAGTGGGAGAGAAATGGGTGATCACTAGTTGTTAGCTGAAGATGATCCAGTGTGGTTGCATCAAACTCTACAGCAAGATGTGTATTACATATCTGAGGTCCTTGATCATCAAATTAGACTAAATAGTCCAATCTAACTGTATAAATATTTAAATCAACCTGGAAACCATCCACATGATGGATATAAACTTCTTGACCATCACCAAGCCTATCAAAGCGATGCACATACGACAGTAACTAATCACCTGATGTCATAATCACAATTCTTAACTCGTGACACGTTAATTACTAAGATGTATATTTTACAAATGAACACACCGAAGAATATGTGTGTAGTGTTTTTTTAATAATGCAAGAATGTAAGTTTGCTTGTGTTTAAAAGTCCCTCTTCCAAGTATCCTCTGTCTTGTACCTGATTTGTAGCCTCTAATTCCCAAAACAGGCGATTAACTCAATCATACCAACTTGTAAGTTCAGTTAAAGTAAATAAGTATTTGGATCCTTCACATATCAATATGGGGTAAAGAGAGAAATCCTAGGTACTCATGATCTCACAAGAACTAATCAATATGCAATCACAAAGATTTTATTAACATAAGAACAAACCACTAGTGCTACTGAGAAATAGATCACATACACCATAAAGAGAGACCAACTCAACTGTTATAAGTCCAATACAAATGACTACAAACAACAAACTAGAAGCCTCAAAACAAGGCGATCGACGTAACATATTATTTAGTACAAAATACGTAGCATACTCTCATGACATCCAAGTCAGCCCCTTACCCAAATCAAACTGAATGGTCCTTCACTACAGTTACAGGGCACGAACTGTTATTCACAACATAGTTGCTCACACTGCCCATAATAGCCCTGCAAATACAGAAAACATAGGTTACCAACGGTCAAGAATCGTATATACGTACATCTTTATTTCAAACGCTCTGATTGTAAATCCCATTTTTTGTCTATTATGTTATACTTATTGTACCCATGATTACCAAGTTAAAGGGATTTTAGATACTTAACAATCAATTAAATACTAAGCTTAAAAAGTGTGATTACCTCTTTATCTTGCCGAGTCCTCGGTTCCCTACTACAAGACAGTTTAACGGGATGTGATCAACAGCTTCACATAGTTTTTCGCGAGCATCACCCCAAAAGATTTTCATGAGAACGACAACCTATAGCCACACAGATAACCTCTTTAGCATCTGAATGTATTCATATATGTGAAAAGGATAGGTTACCTCTTTCTGAGCTGCAGCCAAACTAATGATATCCACTGTTTCTGGATCCGGTTTAATTCCGTATTTCTTCATGACATGGGCGTCACGGATCTCAGACAAAGGGATTAAAGCTGAAAAAGGAAAATAAACAAGACATATGAAGTTATAAACAATAAACGAGAAGTTTCAATGCATATTACGGGAGATCATTCATATAGAAAAATCATTTGGCGCGAATCAAAATATTAGCATTATATTCACCCAAACACAAGTTATTGAAGCTATATGAACCAGTCAGGGGGCGAACCCAAAACACTTAG
>LBNU01010935.1:199941-221019 GCA_014162995.1 Artemisia annua | reverse complement strand
TAGTTAATAAGCACTTGGCAAAAAGTTGACTTCATCGGTTCCAAAATAACTTGTACTATTATTACTCATCTCCACCCTCTTATCTTATTTGATCTTTTATCTAATAGATAAATTAATCTCAACAATTAAAAAAACTATTTTTTTTTTTTTTTTTTTTTTTTTTTTTTTAATATTAATATCTTCAAACGTTAATCGTTAAGCGAAAAAAAATTATACCGTTACGACGAGCATTTAATTATCTTTCTATAGATAGCACTTTGATATATTTTCGACAAATTTATTTTTCGGTTTTTTTTACGTATTTCATTCGTGGCGAAAAATCACATGATATTACATTATCACATAGGCACTTGATATATTTTCGAAAAAAAAAATTTTCGTTTTTTTTCACGTTTTTTTTTTTTTCGTAGCCGAAAAAATCACATGTGAATTACATTCTCACATGTGTTTTCGGCACGATTTTTTTTTTTTTTTTTTTTCTTTCCGAAAGTATACTCAAAAGTGTCACATCTATAGAAAGATATAAAATGATTGTCGCGATGGATGTAATTTATTTCGCTTAACATTAACAGGTTTAGAGATATTGAAATTATAAAAAATAGTGGAATATAAAATGTTTTTAATTCAACCATTGATTTCTTTTAGATTGATGTGGGGCATGAGTCTCATTTTTTTTTTTTTTTTTTTTTTTTTTTTTTTTTTTTTTTTCTTTTCAACATGGGATGGGTCTCTTGGTATGTAAGAAAAGTTTGATATGTAAAATAACTCTCCTCTTAACAGACTATGTTTGGCGCAAAGCTTTTTGGACTTTTTGGGGCGATGAGCAGTGAGCAATGAGCTTTTAGATTTTTAGTGTTCGTTTGGCATGAGAGCTGTGAGCTTTATTTTTTTTAGGAAAACTCATTTTTCCAATGCTTCTTTATGAAGCTGTGAGCGGTGAGCAGTCACAGCTACTTTTGCCAAACATAGCCTAAGAGTTCTAGGTGTAATAACAGTATAACGCCAAAAAAGTGACGTCACCTCAGCGAGACATAATTGCAACATAAAAAAATACCCCGTATCATAACATCACTTTGAGTTCTAGGTGTAATACCAATATAACACCAAAAAAGTGATGTCATCTCAGCGAGACATCATTGCAACATAGAAAAATACCCCTGATCATAACACCACTTTCTGGGACCCACTATTTAAAAAAAATACAAATTACAAATTAACCTTTTACCTAATATTTCAATATTTAAATAAAACCTTAACTAATACTCCATCTATTTCAAAATTATTGTCAAAAGAAAACAATCACATGGTTTAATAAAAGTTTGATCATTTTAATTTTCAGCCACTCAAAGAGAAAATTACCCCACTAAATTCTTTAGTTTTTACTTAAAAAGGAAAGTGGACAATTATTTTGAGTCATCTCGAAAAGAAAATATGGACTATTAATTTGAGACGGATGGAGTATTTCATTCATTAAATACTAATATAAATTAGAAATACTTTAAAAAAACATACTTAAATTTAAAAAAGGGCTAATTACTTAAAAATGCATCAAACTTGACATTTTTTACAGTTGTATGTACCCATGTTTTTTTTTCCTAATGTGTGACTAAACTTTTGAATTTTGTACATTGTGTGTATTTTGTAACCATTTTACCCATATCTTTTGCAAAGTTCGAATGGTAAAATGGTCATTTCACAGGGCTGAATAGTCACAAAATACACGCAATGTACCAAATTTAAAAGTTTAGTCACACATTAGGAAAAAAAATATGGCTACATACAACGGTAAAAAGTATCAAGTTTGATACATTTTTAGATAATTAGCCCTTTAAAAAACATGCAAAAACTAATACATAAATTACAGATACTTTAAAAAAACATTACATAAAATTTGATTAGTAAAAATAAAACATAGATAAATAAAACATTAAATAAACTTATGAAATTAAAAACATTAAATTAGAGGACTTGTTCAACACAAATTAATTTGTTTCCAACTTGAATAGCTCATCATGAGCTTGCTCTTGCCGCATAAACTCTTCCCACTCTCATTGACGCCTTGCTTGTTCTTCCTCTGTTTCTCTTAAAGCCTCTTCGCATAAATTGATGATGTTGTTTCTTAGTAAATCCATGATCATCAACAGATTCCTCTTCATCTTGACTAAGTTGGTGTAGCTATTGTGATACATGTGTTTAGTGAGTGACTCATATTTTTTCTCACAAGCACGTTTTGATTTACGTTTATGTGGTAACTTACCAGCCAACGCCACCATAACGAAGCCCAAGCTGGTATGGTAACGCAACTTCAACATGGGCCACATCAGCCCAACGCATGTTATTGCGTTACTATACTGTGTGCCCTAAAAAAGTAAACAATAAATTTTCCACACCTATAATTGTGTCAAAAGAAAAGTTCACACTTTCAGTGTGGAGGTTATTTGTAACACCCAAATTCTTCACACTAATTTGTATGTTACAAATAACCTCCACACTTAAAAATGCGGAGAAATCTTAGTTTTCTACATACTTAAAGGTGTGAACTTGTTTTTGATATAATTATAAGTGTAAAAATCTATTGCTTTACTTTTTTCCACACTTATTAATGTAACAATTTTTTACACATAATTAAGTGTTAATAAAATAATAGAATATTATATATCTTTTAAAAGTGTGAAAATAAAAGGATGTAAATTGAACAATTTTTTTGTAGTGAAAGTCTTCTTTTTTCGAATTTGACTTTAACTATTTCCTTTTGTGCTATATATTGATGCAAAATATATGAATGAATTAGATTTTAAATGTATTTTCATTGGTTTAATTTTTATCAAATATTACATAACACAAACAAAAATGCTTAAAGTTAAAGTTGAAAAAAATACTCCAAAAAGTCAAAGCAAGACAATTATTTTAAAATGGAATGAGTAATAGATTTTAAAACTTTAACAACTAACAATATTGTTTTTAGTTTATTTCAAAAAGTATCAGCTCCGTCTCACGTTAAGTGTCCACTATGACATTTTAAGTATTTTTTTCTTCAACTTTAAACTTAAATATATATGTTTGTATTATATAATACTTAATGAAAATTATACAAATGAAAATACGTTTAAAAACTTAATCTATTTATATATCTTGCATCAAGTATTATATGACACGAACAAAAGTATTTAAAGTCAAAGTTAAAGAAAAAAGACTTAAAAAAGTCATACCGAACACTTAGAGGGTGTTTCTTTTTTTTTGTTAGCTAAGGGATGCATGGGGCCTATGTGGGACCCACGGCTGTTAAATGGTCTTAATGGGGAGAGTCTCCATTATACCACTCACATGGGGATAGAGGCACTAGTGGAAAAATGGAGGGCTCCACATAAAAAAAACATTATTATATACTTTGTGTGGACCCATTCTTTTAGCTAAGGGAAAAAGAAACACCCCCTTAATGTGGGACGGAGAGAGTACTTACTAAGGCCTACGAGTAATTTCATTAGCGTGCGTTACGCCAAACTACGTCTCCTAAACCAAGCCTAAAAAATGATTACAATTATATACATAAATCTCATTGAGACAGAAAACACACGACTAAAACGCAGATGTCCATCTCCAATTAATGAATGATATATCATATTCATAAAGTGCATCAAGTATACTTCATACACCACATCAAACCAAAGGTGCACAAAATATAAAATTTGAAAAACCATACAACTTTAAAATTTGGTCGTAACATGAACAATTTATATATTTCAATTTATTTACCCGTGTGAACTTAAATCTCTGATAATTGCTTCTAATGTAAATCAAAACACGAAGGACGAATATTGTACGATAGTTAATAACCGCAAGTTAGTTATGGCGGTTACAAAGTTAGTTAGTTAGTTATTTCGGTTAATACCGAATAGTCACAATGGTTCCATGATACCGGTTGGAAACCTATATATATGTATGAATATGTATCAATACAAAAGTTAGACGAAATATTTATTCAGTAATCATTTGCAACAATTTTCGACTCACATATATTGGGACAACAATTGGTATCAGAGCAAGCGTTTCAATATACGCTCGTTGGATACCAAAGATACTGAACGAGAGATCAAGAAGGAATAAGTACGCTGGGAACAAATCGTTCTCAGTGGGAGTTGTGTTGTTTTCAAAGAGAACGACGCCTGAATAAGTATATACGCAAGGGATATAGTGCACGATCTAATTTGTGTGGAGTTGCAAACGTGGACATCAAACGAATTGGTGGGTTAAAACTTTGTTGGTGACAACGAAGGGAAAAGAAGAAAACTCTTGACGCTTGGAAGGATAGAGTGGAACAAGAGAGAAGAATAGCGCTAAGGATTTTACGGTTCGCTTGTAACGTGACATAGGAAGGAAAAAGTACATGTTGTCTTGTGAAACAAATACGAGTGGGTTAAAACTTTGTGAAACCGGGTATAAACAGACACAAAGGGAAGGATAAGAACACGTGGTAAAACGCGAGGATTGAAGGTTGTTGTGGAAACGGTTTGTGATATAACCGAGAAGATCAAAGGAGTACTCAAAGTTTGATTATGGAAAACGCATCGAAGCGACACAAGGTTAACAACACCAACGAAACAAGATCAAAATAAACACTCATTTGTTTTTGTTAAAGATACCGAGAAGGGTATCAAGTTTGTGTGGGAAAGGACTTGGATTTTGAAAAAAAAACAACAACGAAAAAATAAAGACTCACTTGGAAGGAGACCGAGAACAACTAGGGCTTGTTTGGAAGGATACCGTGAACAGGAAGGTGTCTAGGGGACGTTTTGTGGATACGAAGTTTAGTCAAAACACAAAAGGGAAGAGAGCAACGTGAAATAAGTGTGGTATACCGAATGGAAGAACTTGTTTTTGGTTCATTGTGGTATGAATTGGGTTGGAGACAAAAAAACAACAACGAGGCAAGAAGAAAAAAAAAAAAAAAAACCAACTTGGGTAAGCAACGAGTTGTTGGAGAATAGTGTTATTAACACGAAAACAAAGGGAAAAGAAAAGGTGTGGGTATCATCATCTACATACCGACACACGAGAAAGAATACACTTGTGTTTAACACAACATCGAGGTCACAAGATAAATTTTCTGGATTTCTATTATATTAGATAGTATAGAAGTGTTATTTTGTACTAGTAGGAAATCCCGAGAACTATTTATTGATCCTGTACTATTAGGATTCCCGGAAAACTATCTCTATTCCCGTATTAGTAGGAATACCATACTAGTTAGAATATTTCCCATACGATTAGAAGGTGAAGATAATAAGCACTTATAAGATGGCCGGTGACGATACAACAAACACATCAACCACACTGAAACCCACAACACCAATCGCACAATATGAATGCCCTAAGTTGAAATACACAAACTACACAGTTTGGGCTATACAAATTAAGGTTATACTAGAAGCACATGGTTTATGGGAAGCGATAGAACCTAAAAAAACACGCAAGTTGATGATAAGAAGGACAAGGCAACGACGGCCTTGCTTTATCAAGCATTGACCGAAGATGTGATTTTTCAAGTAGCGGGTTGTAAAACGGCTAAGGAATTATAGGAATCGTTAAAGAAGAGACACGTTGGAGAAGAGACAGTGCAACAAGCACGGTTACAATCATTGATGATTGGGTTTCATACACTTCAAATGAAGGAAAATGACACGGTGGATGCATTTACGGCTAAACTAAACGGCTATGCCACTAAGGCAAAAGAATTAGGAATAACTTTAGATGAATCACTTTTAGTACGAAAACTATTAGATTCCACACCAGATAGGTACATTCAAATAGTAGCATCCATAGAACAAACAAATGATCTCGATGATGTCACCTTAGATGAGATCACTAGAAAACTCAAGGCGTTCGAGGAAAGGATAAAAATCCGGAAAGGAGGACAAGTGGAAAGCCAGGAAAACTTATTATTCGCACATGGCGAATACTCGGGAACAGGAAGGCGATTTAGTAAACGCGGAGGTAGATCAAATTTTTCACGAGGAAACTGTCAGAATAATAGAAACAAATATGACTCAAAGGAAGGAAACTCAACTCACAAAGGAAAGTCAAATGGGAATAAACGTGAGTGGGATTTGAGCAAAGTACGGTGTTTCAAGTGTTCAAAACTTGGACATTATAAGAAAAACTGCAGAGGAACATCGATAACTCATGAAAAATCAAACCTTATTTTAGAAGACGATGAACCATCAATATTAATGACTACACACGAAACTGAACACGAGGAAGTTTTGTTGAATGAAGGATAAATTCAACCCGGAAAATATGCTTCAGCGGATGCAAGCATATTGTATTTAGATAATGGTGCAAGTAACCATATAACGGGAACAAAGAGTCATTTTAGGGATATTGACGAAAGCATAACTGGACGCGTTCATTTTGGAGATGGATCGTATGTGGAGATAAAGGGTAGAGGCTCTATATTGTTAGGTTGTAGGAACCAAGAATAAAAGATAGTTTCGGATGTATACTGCATCCCAAATCTCAAGAGCAACATACTAAGTCTAGGACAACTCACGGAGATAGGTTGTATGATCATCATGGATGGAAACAAATTGACTTTGTATGACAAGAGTAAGAAGTTGTTGATGAAGGTTGAAAGATCTAAGAATCGACTTTACAGTACTAGATTACAAATAGAAACACCTATATGTCTCTTAGCATGGTTATGACATACTAGATTAGGTCATCTGAACTTTGACGACATCAACAAGATGACTAGGAAAACACAGTAGAACACCATTTCCAAATCAAGCTAAATTCATATCGAAGAACCCGTTGGACTTAGTATATGGAGACCTCTATGGTCCTATAAGTCTAGACACACACTCCGGAAAGAAACTCATATTCTTGTTAGTGGACAACTGTACACGTGTCATGTGGGCCTACTTTCTAACGTCGAAAGATCAGGCATTTAACACTTTCAAGGAATTTAGACAACAGATTGAAATGGAGATGAGAATGAAATTAAGGATGCTAAGAACAGATAGAGGAGGTGAATTTACATCTAATGATGTCACCAAATACTGTAAGGAAAATGGAATAGTACAACAGTTCACAGCACCTTTAACTTTTTTGGCGGAAGTAGTTAAACAAGCCATTTACATACTCAATAGGGTACCTACAAGAGCCCTGGTAGATAAAACTCCATATGAGGCACTCTACAACAGAAAACCGAATCTGGAAAACCTAAGAATATTCGGATGCACAGCTTATGCCAAGATAACGATACCTCACTCAAAGAAGCTGGACGACAGAAGCATACAAATGATTTACTTAGGAGTATAGGAATGATCAAAAACATGTAGGTTATATGATCCAATAGCAAAGAAGAAACACGTTAGCACGGATGTAAAGTTTAAGGAAACAAAACCGTGGGATTGGGATAAAAATGGAGAGGATACAGGTACACAAGACACATTTTGGGCGAGTTTTGTGGTAGAAAGAGTTGACAATGAAAACCCTACACCAGTCAACACAGAAATCAATGAAAATACGTATCAGGAACAGGATCCGATTCCTGATCCAGTTTTACCAATCACACCACCGACATACACTTACAACCCACACTCAGACGAGGAAGAAGAAGCTACTATGAGCTCATTAGGAAGCTCAAACCATAGATTTGATGATAGTCCAGTACGAGGTTTGAAAGAGATAACAGAAATCTACATGGATGCACATGAAGTAGAAGCAAAAAGTTTATTTTTCACGGAAGAAGAACCCCGTAACTACAAGGAGGCATCAACAGATAAGAAATGGATTGAGGCCATGGAGATTGAATTGGATTCAATCAACAAGAATAATACATGGACCCTTACTACATTGCTAGTGAATCAGAATAGGACTCAAATGGATTTACAAGACCAAGAGGGATGCAAAAGAGAAAATCATCAAATATAAGGCAAGGTTAGTAGCAAAAGGATATGTACAAGAATAAGGGATAGACTTCGATGAAGTATTTGCACCAGTTGCTCGGATAGAGACAGTTCGGTTGATATTAGCACTAGCAGCGTATCATGGTTTGCAAGTACACCACTTAGATGTAAAATCAACATTTTTACATGGAGATTTGAAGGAAGAAGTCTACGTTACACAACCTGAAGGATTTATTCAACAAGGACATTCAGGGGAAGTCTATAGGCTCACTAAAGCTTTATATGGCTTAAGACAAGCCCCAAGAGCTTGGAATATGAAGCTTGATCAAACCTTAAAGTCATTAGATTTTAAGAAATGTAATCTCGAACAAGCAGTTTACACAAAGAGAAGCAAGACTTCTACACTTATAGTTGGAGTCTACGTAGATGATTTGATAATCACGGGCACTCCAAGGAAGGAAATAGAAGTATTTAAATCCCAGATGAAAGACAAATTTGAAATGAGCGACTTAGGATTGTTAGCTTATAGTTGGAGTCTACGTAGATGATTTGAAACCCAGTTGACGCAACTTACTACCGTAGCTTAATTGGAAGTCACAGGTACTTACTACATACAAGACCAGATCTTAGTTACTCAGTCGGACTACTCGCAAGACCCAAATGATCATCACCTGAAGGCAACAAAGCAAGTAATACGATACATCAAAGGAACAAAGGAGCATGACATAATATACAAGAAAGAAGGCAGCTGCAAGATTACAGGTTACAGCGACAATAGTTATGGAATCAACACTAATCAAGGAAAAGGAACTACTGGGATAGTATTTTATTTTGGAGAATCACCTATTACCTGGTGTACTCAGAAGCAACCAACAGTGGCGCTCTATCATGTGAATCAGAATTTATAGCGGCTACTGGAGTAGCATGTCAAGCCTTATGGTTAAAACAACTACTTAGTGAATTAACTGGATGGGAAGAGAAAAGGATAACGCTGAAGGTCGACAACATTTCAGCAATAGCACTCGTCAGGAACCCAGTTTTTCATGGAAGGAGCAAGCACATCGACATTCGCTATCATTTCATTCGTGAATGCGTAGAGAATGGACACATCAATGTGGAACACATCAGTGGAGAATTACAAAGAGCAGATATTCTAACGAAAGCTCTACCAAGACTGAAGTTTGTGACTATGCGAAAAATGCTGGGAGTTAAAAATTTAGGACGAAGCAACGATCAAGATTAAGGAGGAGAATGTGAACTTATAATCTCTGATAATTGCTTCTAATGTAAATAACAAAACACGAAGGACCAATATTGTACGATAGTTAGTTAATAACCGCAAGTTAGGTATGGCGGTTACAAAGTTAGTTAGTTAGTTATTTCGGTTAATACCGAATAGTCACAATGGTTCCATGATACCGGTTGGAAACCTATATATATGTATGAATATGTATCAATACGAAAGTTAGACGAAATAATTTGCAACGATTTTCGACTCACATATATTGGGACAACAACCCGTGTTACAGAAAGCCACTAAATGAACTGAGTGTAATAAAAAGTTCAGCAATTTATTTCTAGGCTTAGATTTTATTTCATATATAAAAATCTTGCATAACAAAGTGTGCAAACACAAAAAAAAGTTAAACTTATTAACTCAAAAAAATAAAGTCACACACTAAAAATATATCATAGATTGCATGTCCCAATTGGAACTTGTCTCTTAATTGTGCATCTCACACCACATAAATACAAACAATTTGGTAAATGTGCATGCATTACATATAAAGGAGATATATATTCGATGTGCCAGTGTTACAGTTTGTTCGCTGATCGAGGTGTTGTGACCCACTGTGGTTGCATGCATCATATTTACAAGATACAAAATCATGAACAGCGACAAAAATGTAGAATCTTACTCCTGAGGATATGTCTAAATGGATCGCCAAGTGGCCAAACTCATTCGACACTAACCATATGATGGACTTCATGAACAATAAACTTCATGTGCATCACCCCAGGAAGTTACAATGTTAATGCACCTAATGAGATAGTTACTAACAAAAATTTTCTTGCAAAAGTTAAGTACCGGCATTGAGTCATGACCTAAAAGAGGAATCGAACTTCACACTATGTTATGTCCGTTTTGTGAAGAAAAAATTGAAAATGGAGACACCTTTTTTTGCACTTTGTACTTTTTTTTTCCTCGGAATATTTGGGTTTTGATTCGTAAATGGTGGGGGTTGGATGTGATCCCTCTTCATAACGCCTTGAATGTTCTTGATATGGCCGATGATGGTGTTTCAATTTGGGTAAGGGAACAAGTTCTTTTTTTGATGTTGTTGTTCTATGTGCTATCTAGTGGATATGAAGAGCTAGAAACTTGCTTGTTTTTCATATGGTTAAGGTTAATGCTATGAAAATCATTGACAACATTATTGCGGCATCTTATCATTAGATACAAAATAAAGCTATTGATTGGTGTTACAATCCGAGTGTTCTTTGTATTCAATTGTAATCTTTTATTTATTTGCCATGCTAGCTTCTTACTAGCATGTATTTTAAGTAAATCTCCGCCGTTAAAAAAATAAATAAATAAAAATTTATCACAAATTCACAATTTCACACCCTATTTAAGTTGAACTTGCAAGAATTCTCATATAGAAAGTAGTTGGATTTAACACGACAATATTGAAAACAAAGAAAAATATATCCTAGGTTTCATGAGACCGGAAATCATAAGAATTTTTTATTAACATGCAATCACAAATATTTCATAACATGAGCATTAGAACAAACCATGAGTAGTACTAAAACATACATCATTTACACCTTTATGATGAGAAACCAACTTCAAATGATTTGAGTCCAACACAAATGACTACAAACAACAAACACACCAACGCAATCAACAGAAATGATTATTTGATATAAAATTCGCATACTTTTATGGCATCTAAGTCGATCTATGAGATTTAGGCAGCTGCATTCTTCACAACAGTGACAGGGCACGTACTGTGATTCACAACATAGTTGCTCACGCTGCCTAAAATAGCCCTGCATATACAAGTAACATACATTACATACCCACGGCCAAGAATCTTATTCACGCAACAATGGCTTAAGTTACCTCTTCAAGAATAGGGTATTTTAGATATTTGGAATCACATAAAAACGTTACCTCTTTAACTTGCCAAGCCCTCGGTTCCCTATTATAAGACAGTCTAATGGGATATTTTCAACAGCTTCACATAGTTTCTCTCGAGCATCTCCCCAAAAGATTTTCATTAGAACGATAACCTGTAGCCAAGATAAAGCTTTCAGTATCCTACTGTGATTCAATATGTGTAAAAGTAATGTTACCTCTTTCTGAGATGCAGCCAGGTTAAGGATATCTAGTGTTTCTGCATCAGGTGAAGTCCCGTACTTCTTCATGACATGGGCGTCACATAACTCAGTCAAAGGGATTAAAGCTGAAAAAGGAACATAAGTAAGAGATATGAACAATTAATGAGATCATGCACATAGAATAATCACTTTCACTTTTGTTTGGTAAGAGAGCTTCAATCAAAATCTAAGCACCCATTTTTTAACAAATACAAGTTATTGAAGCTATATCAGTCAGTACGTTGTGACAAATGACGCTTTGTATATTTAACACATGACTAAAGGAAACTAAATTCATTATGGCAAACAATAAAGAAAACAACCTGTCAAAGGATAAATTATATGATTGTAACTAACATAGCACGCGACTGCCACGAAACAACCCATTTCACATTTTATCGATTATGTATTTGATAAAAGTATACACAGAAGTCTTAAAATTTAGAATAAACTCCAATCCAAAAAACAATGGAATTTAGGTCAAAGGTTAGGCGTTTCGCCTGCCATGGACACCACCGAGACCATTCGGTGGGCTGGTTGTGGGTTAGTCAACTATTTCCAGATCAGTAAGCTACTAAAAATGTATCAAAGTTGTTTAAACTGCTGTGTATATAGAATTTTATCTTGAAAGAAAAGGATTATCGATCTGGATCCTACTGAATCAAAAAACTACTCATGTAGTCATATGAAACATTTAGATTAATAGCAATAAAAGGTATACCAAGAATTCTATAATCTACTTGAAGCAAATTGCCTTCAAATCTAGGAGCACTAGATCAATATCTAATCACCACGGTTGCAGCTTCAAATAGTAACACATTATCTGATGATTAGATATAAAGCCTTTTTATACAAAAGAATATTCTCATTAAAGTTGCTATTGCTAAGGGGGTGTTTGGCAAATATTCACACACCTAATATCTCACACATGTCTTAACCGAGACTTGAACCCACAACCCTTTGATTGCAGGCTAGTCACATACCGCTAGGTCTCTGTCCGTTTGGTGAAATATATAAGTGGTTTTGAAAACCTATGTGGAAGTTGTTCAAAGTAAACAAAATACTATTATCGGCAGTTATAATAAGAAATTTCAAACACCCGCTAATCAGAAGTGTTTGTAATTAACCACATAATTTATTCACAAATCATGAATAGAAATCCTCAATATAAGGATCCAGTAAAGTCCAACATAGTTTTCCCCACAGAACAAAACCATAATCAACATGCAAGATTACATAAATTATGATAAAAATCGCTTAAGAGTACTTATAAATCCTGAAAACTCAAACAATATATTATCATCGAAACTAATAACATAGCAATGTCAATTTTACACACAAACAAAACAAAAGGCTTACATAGCGGGTGATTTAATATTTGACTGCAAAACCCGCTATATGGTTTGCCCACTTTGGCTGAAACCATCCTTTTCACAAGCTATTGGCATGAATCATCCTGACAGTGATGGTTTTCGCTCGACTCTTTGCCAAGCATACATGGCATGCCAATAGTTTACACTAGATTTCGGTCAAAATGGGCAAATCACATGACAAATTTTGCAATTTATTTCTAATAATATATATGACAAATTGAATCAATAATATGTAACCAATAATCCGACGAGAAACAAACAAATAAAGACGTACGAGAACCGGTGACCTCCCATAACTGCATTTCGGTTCCTTCAGAATTGCCTTCAGGACGAATGCTTACGAGAATAAGATGATCACCTTTCCTAACAACGTTATCGACTGCCCATTGCAACGCTGCTCGGCTACAACTCGAAAAATCTACGGCTACTCCAACCTTTCTCTCGTCTCCCATCTCTGGATATGTTTTTTTGTTTTCTTGACTTTTTCTCTCGATGCACTTGTTTTGTTTTCTCTGTTTTCTAATTGTGTGTTTTGTCGGAGAATATGTGTGGTTGGGTGACATGTTATATATTATGTATAGGCCTACTTTTAAGGTTGTACATTCCATGTTAAACAGAAAGTAAAGAAAATTAAGAGAAACAAAAAAATATTGTATTTTCGAGTATTACTTAAGGGGAAAAAGAAAAAGAAAACGGAAGAACAAAAAGAGTGATTTTGTTGATTTTGAAGTGAAATGTTTCCTCTCAAAATGGGATGTAAATGTTTACTTTCTATTTCTTTACTTTTTCTTACTAAAAAAAACTTGAAAAATGAGCGTTAAAGATGTTTTTAAGATTCTAAGCATAAAGCTATGAGAAACGAGAGATGAAAAATCTTTCTAACCATATGTCGTCCCTAAAAGTCTATGCACATATGAGACCCAATTCTTTAAACTTTGACCGATAGTTTTATGTGACCCACATATCATCGCTAAAACTCGTTGACTGTTAACTTTTTGCAACGGACCTATGCTGACGACTGTTACGCGACGACATATTAGGAATTTTAGCGACGATATGGATCGTCGCTAAAGGCCAAAAACGTTGCAGTGCCATAGCAGATGCGTTATATAGTTTCGAGAAAATCCAGTTGCGTCGATCTTGTGTGTTTTATTGTCTCTGTTGTCTGTGGTTTAATATGATGCCAGGTTATAAGTCTTTTCTCACTACACACGATTTTTTTGGTTCTTTTACCTGCCATCTCAGGTCATTATATTATGTTTGGAAAACATAAGAAAATACCTTTTAATTAAAAGGGATAATATCATATTTACCCAAAACACAAGCTTTTATTGTATAAATACAATGCTTTTAAGGCATGTATTAATGAAATATGAAATTATAATGGTTAAGTTCGTATATAAAATTGCCCTTTAATTAAAAAGTTGAAAAGAAAAATATAAATGTTGTCCTTAAGTTGTCTTGTACAGTTGTACGGTAAGAAGTAAACATTTTGAATTTTTTTACTTGTATTTTCGTAATTTCATTTTTCTTATTTTAAAAGTTAATAAACAAAATGGTTTTTGGTTCGTTTTATATGTAGCAAAGATTACTAGTTATTTAGTCCTAGACAAACAGTACAACCAGATTATTTAACGACAATAAATGGCAGACTACGTATCCTTAATCTAGTCCACACCAAAGTTTCTTTGAAAAATATATAAGAGCACTAGATCAATCAATATCTATGAAACGTTTCTTATGAATCGTAACAACTCAATTAGGATTTACAGAAAACTACGATTTTAATAAGAATCAGATTTATGCTATTAATAACCAGGGTTCTAAATAGCGCGCTATAGCGGCGCCATAGCGTGAGGCGTGGCCTCCACGTTACGAAATAGGTCAAGACGTCATCTCTAGGCGTAGCGTGCAACAAAGCGTGATAAGGCGTGATAAAGCGCGCTATAGCGCAAGGCGTGGCGCCATTTTTTGAAGCTTTTAAGATTTTATTATTTTTTTTAATTTTTTTAAAGATATTTATTAGACTTGAGCTTATTTACAAGTATTTATTCGGGCTTAGTAAATCCATAACTGAGTTTTAAGCGTATTAGCTAACTAATATTGACAGCTCTATAAATATTTTTTGCCGCTTTGAATCACGCCTTAAAAATGCTATGACGCAACGCCTCACGCTAAAGCTTGAGGCTTGGCTATGCCGCTACGCCGCGCTTCACGCTATTTATAACCTTGTTAATAACTATATTCGAGTCTGCAAGTGTCCTAAGGGACTGAGGTGCGGGACTCACTCTCATCCGTTGTACTTCAATGTAGGGGTGAGCATGGTCCAAAAACCGGACCGGACCGGCCAGGACCGGACCGGCCAAGACCGGACTGGACCGAAGACCGAGAACCGGAAAAACCATAGACCGAGACCGGACCGAATGTGGTCGGTCCGGTCTCGGTCCGGTTCGGTCTTCGGTCGGGCCGGTCCAATTAGGCATATTTTGGCACGTTTTTTCGGTTTTAGCCAAAAAGCCTAGACCGAGGACCGGACCAAATGTGGTCGGTCCGGTCCGGTCTGGTCGGTTTTGTCCGTAGGTCCGGTCCATCCGGTCCGTTTGCTCACCCTTACTTCAATGTTTGTTGGTTAATATATTTTACCCGGGTGCAGTATTACTAGCTCCCCTTTAACAAAAAAAAACTATAACAGATCAACACACA
This sequence comes from Artemisia annua, assembly GCA_014162995.1. Lineage (NCBI taxonomy): Eukaryota > Viridiplantae > Streptophyta > Magnoliopsida > Asterales > Asteraceae > Artemisia > Artemisia annua. The sequence continues at coordinate 205,649 of LBNU01010935.1, read as the reverse complement.
CACTATGACACTAAAAAAGTCAAGGCTGCTATGTATCAAAGCATGTGTACTAATGATCACTCTAGTAAACGCGCTAAACAAGATCTTGGCTAAAATTAAGAATAGTAGCAAACAAAGTTTTATATATCACAGTGATCCTTCATATGAAACATTATCTGATGAGCAACAAATAAGCATAGGCCGGTTAGAGAATGAATTAACTTACGAGAACCGGTGAGTGCCCAGAGCTGCATCTCAGTTTCTTTATAGTGACCTTCAGGATGAACGTTGACGAGAATAAGATGATCACCTTTCCTAACGACATTATCGACAGCCCATTGCAATGCTGCTCGGCTACATGTCGAGAAATCTACTGCTACTCCAACCTTTCTCGTGTTATCCATCTCTCGATCAATCGGTGTTTTTTTTTCTCACACACACTAAAAAAACGCACTTGTTATGTTTTTTTTTCTTCCTGTTTTCTAAACAAAGTGCGTTGTTTATTTTGTCGGAGAATATGCGTGGTTGGATGACTAGTTATATAGGATATTGTACATATTCTATCAAACTTGTAAATTATTAGGCATAAAGATGTAAAAGAGATTCCATGCAAATAATAATGAGAAATGAGATAAGCCAAATTTTTTTTTTTTTTTTTNTTTTTTTTTTCAAAAGGTGAAATATTGATATGATAAATCTTTATAAACATGTTCTAAAAGTTATTATAATAAGGTATTTGCATTACTCTATTAGTTGTCAACTGTTTTATTTGTCTCTTTTTAACCAAGTGGCTGTTCTTTGAATTTTAATATTATGTTTAGAAGGTCATATAACATTTTGTTGATAAGATTTAATTTATAACTAGCCGCCAATCGTGAATGTGTAATAGGTAGGCCTAATTAAACAAGCATTGATCATTATTTGACATGTTGTCATGGATCTAGATTGTTTTGATTGTTGCAAGTTGTCAAAGGTGAAATAGAATTTAGTAATATATGATTGAATGAGTCGCATTTCTTAGTTGAGGAGAGCTATTCATATATTATTAACACCAAACAATAAGCGGTGCATAGCAGTGACGGTGTATAGTAACGTTAATTTATATGTTAATTTATGTTATAAATGAGAGTGAAGAAAGTTAGTGGTTTAAATATTTATAAATTAATTACATTGTATTTTATAAACAGTGGTATTTTAATCTAATAACATTATTTAATTTTTACGTTTTTAACTTTTAAATAAATGTGTTTTCTCTTTATATGTATTATAAATTTACTCGCGTGAAGTGATGAGACAATAAATAATGTGTAAACTGTTAAACGTAAGACAAGAGGTTGATTTAGAATACATTTAAACAATAAGTTCAATAATCATTAAAAAATAAATTAATATTCAACATTTATTTTTATTATTTTTCAACTTTTATACCATACATATTTTTGTAACTAATAAGAATAAGTTAGTATACTTGTTACCATTTTATTAACATGCAAAATTTTATTATGAAACAAAGAAAAGAAAGAATACAAAGGCTATGAGACATAGCCAAAAGAAAACAAAACAAAAAAGAAAAGTAACACAAACTATACAAAAAGAAAATAACAGTAGGCCAAGACCTCTATGAAGAAACTGTTTCACTTGGGTGTTGCACCCATTTGTCCTATAAAAGGGGAGGGCGTGGGTCGTTGTTATGCCTCGCCACTCCTGCGTGGAGGAGCAAAGTGGCTCGTTTTTGCTCGTTGCCACATCAGCCGTTCCTCGCCGTCCCTAGCCACTTAACACCAACTCGTCTGANTTTTTTTGAACGTTGGGCAACGTTTGAATTCTAACGTATACTATTTATTTTTTTTTATTTTATTATTTTTTTTTTATCTTTTTAGAAAACTAACTTACATACTCTATAAATAGCACACATATTTTACATTTCAATCAAAGTTACACAACATATATTTCATACACTTACACATACTAAAAGCAAGAAACATGAGCGAATCGTCTTATTCAAGTATTAGCGAGTTTGGAGAGATAACGGAGCTAGAGATGATTCTCCAAGAATTTGAGTATGAGCAATCGTTGCAAAACCAAGAAGCCGGTCCTTCACAACGCCGTAAATACATCCCCGTGAATGTGTTGTTGCTGAAGCACGTCTAATGGGCGACTATTTTGGTGAGAAACCAAAATATACGAAAAAAAATTTCGACATCGTTTTCGTATGAGCAAAAAACTATTCCTAGAAATAGTCCAAGGTATTGAAACTTATATTGAAACTCATGATCCTCTTCCCTCGCATTTTGATTTCTTTAGACAGCGACCTGATTGTCGGGGTGTAATGAGTTTTAGTGTGATTATGAAATGCACATGTGCACTATGCCAATTGGCTTACGGGATTCATGCTGATGCATTAGATGAGTATTTACAAATAGGTGAAAATGTGCACGCTATTGTATAGATTTTTTTACTATGTGCAGTATCCAGTTGTTTGGGAAGGAGTTTTTAAGAAAACCAAACGAGGATGACATTCACAACTTATACCACGCACATAGCATGGTTCATAAGATTTCGGGAATGTTGGGAAGCATCGATTGTATGCACTGGGAATGGAGGAATTGTCCGAAAGAAGGGTAAGGGCAATTTCACAGAGGTGATAAAAAGTATCCAACTATAATGCTCGAAGCTGTTGGGTCGTTTGATTTGTGGATTTGGCATGCATTTTTTGGTGTGGCAGGTGTGAATAACGATCTCACCGTTTTGTATAATTCTCCGTTATTCGACGACCTAATTGATGGCATCGGCGATGTTGTTCCGTTTGAAGTATATGGAACAAAATTTAAGCATGGGTATTATCTAGCTGATGGAATTTACCTAGAGTAGGCATCTTTTGTCAAATCCTATACGGTTGTAAGCAACCCAAAATACGCCGCATGGAAAACGAAACAAGAAAGTGCTAGAAAAGATATCGAATGAGCTTTTGGTGTCCTCCAAGGACGTTGGCGTATTATTGCCCAACCGGCGCATGCGTTTACTGTTGGCAAGTTATGGAGAATCATGTTGGCGTGCATCATAATGCATAACATGATCTTGAAAGATAAAAAATATGCGATATCTGAAGCTGCCGAAATGTATATTCCTCCGACACCAAATATGCAACAGATGTGGGTTGAACGTTGCGCAGTGCAAAGAAAAAAACAAAAGAACTACACGATAAACGCACACACCCAAAGCTTCAACAATGTCTCATCGAACATGTTTGGCAACAACATCAATGGGAACAAATTCAACAGAAAAGGAATAATTAGTTTCGTTATAAGTTGATGTATTTTATTTCGTATCGTTTTTTTTAATACGTTATTTTTAGTTGTGTGTAATATTTATTGTGTTGTATTTCATTTTAAGTATTAGTGAAATGAATTTAGTTTATTTAATGAAATGAATTAAAAAAAATTGTAAGTGGTGGGCCCCAAATGAGTAAGTTGAGGTTAGTTATGAGTGAGGGGAGATTAGCTGTGAAGAGGTGTTGAGATGATGTAGCACCCACGAACCTCAAATGAGTAATTTAAGCTTGTCACCACACCCTCCCCTCTAAGAATCAACTTTTGGACAGCCGGTTTGAGGCCCAGAGTAAGGACATTCTCATCACAGAGGGAAATGTCCTCATGCCTAATTGAAATCGCTTCCTCGTCTGATGTGGCATGAAAAATCTTGTTTATCCAGTTCCAGATTTGCGATAACATAGCGAGACATACCCCATGAGAAAGGTTAGCTGCCCATTTATTTTCAAGAAATCTATGATCGCCCTTCACAATACTACCTCCGTCCCTAAATAAATGTCCAGTTTGACTTTTCAGAGTCAAACTGGTTCAACTTTGACCGTAACTATTTTTGTGAGTATTATATAATATTTGATGCAAGATATATGAATGGATTGAATTTTAAGTGTATTTTTTAATGGTATAAATTTTTTTATCATGTATTATATAACACACACAAAATATTCTAGGTCAAAGTTGAACTAATTTGACTTTGAAAAGTCAAACTGGACATTTATTTAGGGACGGATGGAGTATTTGATAAGGAAGGGCTAGAAAAAACAGAAAAACTCCACAAAGTCAAAACCTTACACCTAATTATGATAATTTGGCAGTTGAGGATGCAACACCTTCTTCGTGACCAGAACCGTATCAGTGTCATTGTTACACTAGTACAGTACTTACTTTATGTTTTTGGGTGGGTATCCAGAAAAACTCCCGGTGTGGACTTCATTATGGGTATCCAGAACCGTATCAGTGTCATTGTTACACTAGTACAGTACTTACTTTATGTTTTTGGCTGATACATGCAATCAACAAAATCATAAGTAACACATAAATGAAAACACTGCACATACTTAAATGAAAAGCAAAAGCAGACAAAGACAAGTCACAACTACTTGTATTAGATATTAATGAATGGATAGAATAGATGATCAAGGACTATCTTTCTTTTAAAGCGTATACCTTTGGATGGGGCTTCGATCAAGAAAGATGGTCTCTGTTGGGTAAAAGATATGATCAAGAACCTTATATAAATCGGGTCATCCCATCCCAAACTCAAACAACAACATCTCCTTTTGCCTTCTTTTCTTCTTTTACCTCTCAATTTTCGGTTAAAGCTTTTCAATAGTTCTTGGTGTTTTATGTTGTTTATTTTATGCTCTTACTTATCTAAAATATTGCTAAAATCACGCCTCCATGCATGGTTGTTTTAGATAATTTTAAAATACAAGCAGACGATATATAATTTTTAAGTCGCATTCGCGGCTGCCGTGGTGTGGTGGGTGGTGCGGTTGCGGCCGCCGTGGTGTGATGGGTGGTGCTTTAGTTCTGGCAGCTAGGTGATGGTGCTCCGATTGAGCTAAGTATGAAAGTTTTTTATTCTAACATGCTTGCTGAACAGCAGCACCATCACCTACAGCTGCCAAAACTAACGCACCAATCGTAGCACCACGGCGGCCACGACTGTGGCTTATAGCACCAACCACCATTCCAGAGCAGCCGTGACCGCGGCCTAAAGCACCACCCACAACACCACGGCAGAATTACTATGATTTAATCGTTTTGTTGTATGGATGAATGTTTGCAACACACCTATGAGGGTAAGGGTTGTTGTCTTAGGCATACTTCGTTTTAAGTTTATTTGGTGCTTGTATGTTCTTTTTGCTAGTTTCTTAACATATTTTATACCGTTTCCGAAAAACAAATTTTAGAAAAATATGATTATGTCATAAGATATCATACACTCGTGACTTTTCAAAACACACTCTTGAGGATGAATTTGGCTAGCTAGTCACTTTTATATATTATATATTTCCTATATTTTAGAGTTAATTGCATTTTTGGTCCCTGTGGTTTGGCCAAATTGCAGATTTGGTCCCCAACTTTTTGAAAGTGCACCAGACGTCCCCATTAATATGTTTTCGTTGCATTTTTGGTCCCTGACCAACATCAAATGACTAAAATACCCCCATCACTATTTTCTTTTCAGTTTTTTTACATAAATAGCCCATGTGTTGCGCCAGACTTTACAAAAATCGTCCTTTTTTTAAAAAAAAAATAGTATTATTTTTTAATTAAATAATATTCTAAAAATATTAAAGATATTCCAAAAATATTCAAAAATATTCAAAAAAATTCATATGTATTATACGTTTTTTTTTTTTTTTTTTTTTTTTTTTTTTTTTTTTTTTTTTATTT
>LBNU01010935.1:181052-196509 GCA_014162995.1 Artemisia annua | reverse complement strand
CGTTTAACATCTCGTGTACAACCATAGCATCTCGGATCGTTCGTTTAACATCTCATGTATAACCATAGCATCTCGGATCGTTCGTTTAACATCTCGTGTACAACCATAGCATCTCGGATCGAGCCTTTAATATCTCGTGTATAACCATATCATCTCGGATCGTTCGTTTAACATCTTGTGTTTAATTTTAATTAATTATATATTAAATAAAAGTATTTATAATAAATTTCTTGAATGTGTTTAATTAAATTATAAAATTTGGAAAGTCACCGTCCGAAGTGTCCTGGTAAATTTTTTGAATGTATTTAATTAAGTATAAAAATATTTAATAAATTATTTAATTTTAAATAAAAGTATTTAATGGTAAATAAAAGTTATTTATTTTAAATGAAAGTAATTTATTTTTATTAATCAATAAATACCGACGAATTGTCGTCGGTATATTATCCCTCCAAAATTTCGTGAAAATTTCAATGGCCCGCCAAATTTAAAAACGACAAAAGTTTGTATAAAATACCGACGACATGTCGTCTGTGCTATGAAAAGCAATATATCAAAACCAGATCTGGTCAAAACACTTAGAAAAAAAAGTTATTACTCTCTCAATTATTACTCTCGCCGGCGAAGCTTCACCACATCCGACACCACCTCCGACATCAAATCCACCACCACCGCCACTCCGACAGCTTCACCATAGCTCCACCACCTCCGACACTCGCACCACTGTGCACCTTTCTCCTCAACCCATCTATTGCTTAATTCATCTTCTTCTTCTTCTTCCACCCAAACTGTAAAAGTTTTTGCAGTCGAAGGTAATTTTTTGATTTAATTGTTATTTTTTTAATTGTTAATTTAATTATTGTTAATTGTTAATATTTGAGTTATGTGGTGTTTGTTTGTTATGTTTGTGTTGGTGGTTTAATTGTTTGTTGTTTTTGTGTTTATGATTTTGTTTAATTTTTGTTTGTGTTTTGTGTAGTACTCGACCCACCACCGTCTGCCCTTGCCGCTGTCCGACCCACCACGCTGCTGCCGGACCACCGCTGCCACCAACCGGCCACCATAGCCGACCACAACAAGTATAAAGGTATGTTTGTTTTTTTTTTTTTAATTTGTGTTTATTTAGTTTGTAAAATATTTGTAAAATTTGTGTTTGTGTTTGTATTTGTTTGATAGTGTGTTTCATATAGTTAATATTAAAGGGGTGTTTGTATTTCTTAAGCAGTGGTATTTCCTTGGTATAAGATATAAAAGATGATTGCCCTGTGATTCTTCTTGTCAAGTTTACATCACAAATTAATACCATGATTGTCTTATGTCTCATACGGTAGTTGCCGGATAATGTTTTGATGTTAGTGATCATAACAAACAAATGGAATAAGCTTGAGTTAATGCTTTTTCTATAAGTTATATTCACAAATGGTGGCGATTATAATTGCATTTTATATTACACCCGTTTCACCCATTTTATTAGTGGTCGTTTTTATATAGTTTTACTAGTGATATAATTGACATTTGGTTTGTGAAACTGTTTACAGGAGGAGGAGATGAGGTGCAAGAAGGCTGATGACGACGAGAAGAAACCGAAGAAGCCAAAAGATAAAGCTAAGGTTAGTGCATTGTTTATTTGCTTAGGTGGGGATGCAAGCAGCGATGGCAATGGGGAGTACTATGATGTCGATGATGTTTATGATGACGAGTGGGGATTATGAATGTTATTAGTATTGTTATTGACATCCTTTTGTTATTTGCATTATCGGATTATTATATTAGCTTATTGTATCGGATTATTATGACTTGCTTTGGTTGTTTATGAATGAATGTACGAACGTATGCATTTTGTGTTATAGTTTTGGTTAATTTCCAGCCTTCCAGGTTTGGTTTTTGTAGATTTATTCCCAAAAAAATCTGGATTTGCAGCATTTCTGCTGGTGTTTTTTTTTCTGAATGAATTCACTTTTTACCGACGACATGTCGTCGGTATTTTAAGACATTGACCGTTTGACTTGTTGACTATTTGACCAATTAGTTAATCATTTTTTTGTTAATTATAATTAAAATACCGACGACTTGACGTCGGCATATTTTTTGTCGAACCAAGTTTTCGTTTGACTGAAAATGGCTGTGGGCCCCACCTCAACGTCGGGAAATGACGTCGGCACAGTAAGTCCCGACGAGGCGTTGCCGACTAACGTCGGCCGACTAAGTTTCGTCGGCATCAACCATATACCGACGTCATGACGTCGGCAAATTAAAAAAAAAGTCGTCGGCAATTGTTCCTTTTGTACTAGTGAAATCGGACTTAGTAATGCAACCGACACCTTCATTGCTCACCACAAAACTCCCGTTGCTCACAACCGAATTCCCATTTCTCAATGCCAAACTCCCATTGCTGGCCACAACTCTCAATTATAAACACTTAAAACGAGACTATCGGCAAATGATTCATGCTTTAGCCATAAATCTAGGACAAAGGGATTATACTGATTTGCATAACCTTGTTATTTCAGTTCTTATCTCCTGGTCAGGCCTGGTGATATGTAGAATTACAATTGCTAAACATAAACGTATTCATTACTACTCTATAAAAAGTAATGGTAATATAAGAACATAAATAAAATTGACATTGCTCACCACACGACTCTCATTGCTAACCACCAAATTGCCATTGCTCACGACAAAAATCCCATTATATTGCTCACCACATTGGTCATTTTCATCAACATGCATTACTATTCGATAGGCCTGGTTTAGTGAATACATTTATGAATATATTTTTTTCACGTGAAATCAATTACCAAACAAGACTTATAATATACCCACTTTACCAATAAGGACTAAATTTCTTCATTTTACGAAAGTGGACTACAGTGCATTCCAGCACATTCCAACGTGTCATACACACGCACGCCACCCAAGGAAACCAATAACATGGCTACATGTGTACACCCAAGCACACCTAAAGGCATATGCAAAGACAAAATAATTATATTATTACAAAAAGAAAGAAAAAAAGCAAAAAAAAAAAAAAAAAAAAAAAAAAAAAAAAAAGGAAGAAAGGCCCCCTTATTTTAACATGAACGGGCAAGTGTTAGCTTATTAAAGGCGATTTTGTAATACATGGTCGACGCCGCGGGTGTGTCAATACAACCTGTTGAATCTGCCATCGGCTTGAATTGCAAGAAGAAGAGACACCTATATGCAATTATTTTGCAAAAAATGGAAAAGGTAAACTGAATGCTTCAAATACGCTCATAGAACACCATATTTTTAAAAACATACATGGTAAAAGCAGACGACAAATCGTATTCACCTTGAACCCTGAACGTTAAACGTCCTCATGCGATCGGTTTCGTCTGACATTTGCTGACCAAGGTATATACGACCAACTGTTTCCCTTGATCACCCTTGAACACCTTTCCATCACGCCTGCACCCCGGAAAAAATATATACTATAAAAAACATTTAATTAACGTAACCAAATATATAAGAACAAAAATTTAATGCATGAAAAATGCAGTTACCTTGTGGAACGATGTCACTAAGTCACTACAATAGCTGCGATTAAGGCTGCCAACTTTCAGCCACTTTGCCTTTTTCTTCGCTCGTTTTTTTTTTTTTTTTTCAAAGAATATTGTTGCGAATCAACGCAAAAACCGGTGGCAGGTACCCCAACATTGCAACAAAACATCGATGAACCATTATACAACAAACTGGTCGTTGCATGTTGTCGTTCACACATGGAGTGTCTCCCACTTTCAAATTCATCATTCATTACTTGATTACCAGATATTGAGGGCATAATATTTAGAGACTCATGGTTTGGTTTTCCGTTATTATTGTTCAAAGCTTGATATTTTGATTGGCCGCTCATATTTTATCAAAAAGATTCAACTAATAGTAATAAAATAGCAGTAATAATTGAAGCCAATAAAAGCATTCACAGACAACAATCAACCATTACACATGGGCAAACCATCATAGAGCATTCATTTACAAACAAAAAACAAAGAGATGATTTATTAATAATTTCTATACCTCGTCTTCATCCTCACTTTCTTCTTCTCCTTTACCGATGTCTGCAAGAGCGATCTATATGAACCAACAAACCCTTGAAATTTTGCTACAGTAAAATTGTAAGCTGATGTATATTGATATGGTTATATTCGCAAAGTAACAGTTAAGTAAATATACTATTCAGTTTCTTTGTCTTTTTTTCGGCTTATAACCTGCTTATCACCTTACATGAGTGAAAATTTGAAATTTAGTTATTGCTTAGCACAAATTACTAATAAAATAAAAGAAACCGGTTTTTACCTCATATACACATGGGTGAAACACTGAAACGCATTTGCAGTCTGCTCCAAACACATTTTTTTCGTATTATATCCTGAACCAAACACTGCTCATTTCCTATCGTAGTCTCAACCAAGCTCATGCTATTTCTGCCGCAGCCTAAACCAAACAAAACCTTATGCTGCAGTAGCCTAATTCGAATACACTTTATTTCTGAAGTTACCTGATCCAAAAAAAATCCTCTTACTTCAGTAACTTGGTCGGGTCCAAACACACTTATGTAATACTCTGATCCAAATGTAACTCATTCATAAATCCATAGCAGGCCAAGAAGAACACCTGTTGCTGCACGATACCCAGTGTTCTCTCTTTGAGGCTAAGTGAGATACATTGAGGCCTCAACACGATATGCTAACTCCAGTTCCTCATGTTCCGAGCTTATGTTGAGACAATCAGGTACGTATTCAGGGAAGAGTCTGCCTGCGAAAGTCATGTACTTTTATATTGTATCCCCTGCACTTGTTCTTCCACTCTGAAAACAAACACAAAAGCTTAAGGACACTTGATTTGCAAGATCGTTTGGATTGTGAATCAGATGAGTGAAGCGCAATCAAGAATTTGTAAATATGCGTGTAGAAACAATCATTGTATATATTAAAATGTCACGGGTTGATCCAATGTATCATACCTCAACAGCAACATACGAATAAGCACCATAGCTAAACAGGTCTCGTCCCCAATCTGCTACAACTTACAACCGATGCAACTGGATCATGTACCACACCCTCATCAAAAAGTGCCGGTTTACTAATTTAGTAGTACTGGCAACATTACAGACCTGTCACACTGTTACAGGTCCTGATCTTGATTACTTGCAACTCAAGCTTTTCACCGAATTGTGTTTTCATGGGTACAGGGAAGAGATGAATGTCGCCTGCACCAAAGAACACAAAACCCTCACTAAGATTAGTGAAACCAACAGATCCAAATGTTGAAAACATAATTTTCAATCATATAACCAAATGTACAAAAGACATAGTATGCCATTGTTTCTTTTACAGAGACATGTCGCAACAGCTTATGAGAGCTTTACGTGGATATTAAGCTTATGCCCACAAAATAAGCTTAAAGCCTTAGACAAACACCCCCAAAGTATAAATTTAAATGTTTTACTGCAAATAATTAATCATTTCTCCATGCCAGCCTACTTAAAGCAAGTCTATGAAACAACACCATTCTAAACCTAAATTTTGGTCTTTCAAACTTTTTAAGGCTATTTTGCTCTGTATATGGTCCCTATCACAATTATTGACTTGGCACTTGCTTATAAAAGCTTTTTATAGCAAATGACCTGACCCGATTAAAAGCGACATGTGTTAACCTGTAACCTGTACCCAACCCCAGCCTGATTATTTACTCGCCCTTGATACTTCCGGTTGTACCAACCCGCCAAACCCACCAACTGAACCAACCCGCTGAACCAACACACTGAACCCACTAAACAAACCCATTGAACCAACACACTGAACCAACCCACTGAAGCAACCTCATGATAAGAGGCCTCATGAATGCTTAAAGCTTTAATGTACAAACTACATTTCCTTCAAGAGAAGGACTTACAAAAGCTTTAAACGCTGGCGCTGAGCAGCCACGTCATACATACAGCAACCTAATTAACAAAGAAACACACATAAGTAAGCACAAAATAAATATCAGCAAAACCCAAAAAATTTTGAAAATTTCATACACTTTGAAACAAATTAACATACCTTTAATTTCTAATCGTCTGTGAGTGAAACTGACACTGTTGCTGTTCGATCTACGGAATACAAAAAGAGATTTAAATCTGCTGATGTATATTGATAATGATGAAGACGACCTGATCTCTTTTTGCTTAGGTGATTTTGATACCCGGTGCTTTATTCATTTGAGAACACGTGTATATGAGTGTGCAGGTTATATTCATTTGAAAACACGTGTATAGGCTTCAAACGACGACCACGAACAAAGATACACTTTGGCCGGCCCAGGCTAAAACTAACCCACTTTGAAGCCTAACATGAAACGACGACGTTTCATGTGGGAAATGTATATATATGGTAATTAATGAAATATTTCCAAAAAGAATATTTCTAAAGACTGAACACATAGTAATGAAAAATGACAAAAATGCGACTATGGCGCAGCGAACATGGCGCTATAGTGGCTCTATGGAAACCGTGATAGGTCCCATGACACAGTTATAACATAAGGACACCGAGCACACGTACTAGCCAAAAATAAGGAACATGGAAAACTAAAGAGGATAATAAACAGGAAACATGCACAAAAGGAGCCACATCCGATACAGCAAACATAAATAAATAGTGCCTTTGTCCTACTAACAAAGTTCATAACCAAAAATAACGAACATGCAAATTAAGAAAGCATTCACAGCCAACAACCATGCATAAAATCCAGGTGTTAAAAATGACATATTCAACCTTGCATCAGCATCATTTCCTCATCAGAGCATCCTTATCAGCGGTCTTGCCGGATGGAAAGATCTCTAAGTCCAAATGCACAAAATAACCGTCGTCCTTGAAATTCTCAACGCAAAAGTGCCAATCACGATCTATCTGTACCTGAACATCCCCAAATGTTGGACGCTCACGGTGGTAGGTTAGTTTGTAACATCCAGGAGACAGCCTAAGATCCCCCTCAATCATACTGATAACATCTTTAAACAGAGCAGTACCATGCACAACATAACTCTTGGGTATTCCCTTGATAACAATAGTTATTGAATAATCACCCCCCATGAATCCTTACTGGTCCGTTACCCTCACTCATCCCACACAAAGATGTTATGTGTAACCAGCCTTGATTTTAAAGCCGGCAAACTAAGTGCATATAAACATATCAAAACTTGATAAAACTTGCACAAGATAATGTCAATAAGAAAACAATGCAAATAAAAAGATTAATGGTTTTGATAATAAAAGATAATATTTTCTTTTTTTTGGATAACCATGGTTTCCGACCTTTTTGGCCGACTAATTCCAGGGATTTGAACCCACCGCCACACAGACTCAAATCAGGTAAAGCCCTCCCTTTTCAGGAGGTTGGCGTGGCCACTTAAGGTTGTTTGCACCTAGCAGGAATTGAACTTGAGACCTCACACATTTTAGAGTAATAGTCACAAGCCCTTTTACCACTAGGCCACCCCTTAAGTGGTTTTCACTATAGGGATATGTAAACAACGCTGATGTATAACATAAATATAAATTAAAAACTGAAACAAAAGTTAATTAATAAAGCAAAGTTAATATTTACTCATCTTGTATATAGGTACAAATTCAATAGATTTGTGGAATCTGAATGGGTATGGTAGCCTGAAAAGAAGCATTTTGTATTCGACATGGGCTCGGCTATAATTATTAAAACCCATTTTCAATATAGGTATACATTTAACTGTTGTGTTGGTCAAATGTAATATGAATAAAAGAAACCAAAAGCTAAAAAAGCCACACAAATTAGTTCATGTTATATTAAATAAAAACCAGGATGACATGCATGTAGAGAAGAATTAAAGGAAAAAATGGAAACTAGAGATGAGCACCATGAATCAAATCTCTAAACATATTGTCTAGGGTAAGTTAATGGGTTTCATTTCCACATCTTAAAAAGAAAAACACAACCAAATATTTATGCATGGGAGCGATACCAAATACACCCTAAATGCATGGGAGTGATACCAAATACGCCGAACTCTATTTAGTACAAATATATGTTTAGAAAATTCATCAAAGAGTCTGAGATAGATTCAGTGTCAATTATTTATTACCATCAAAAAAAAGCTCGGGCTTGCTCAAAAGTCATTGATCCATTGTTTAGCGAAAGAATTGCTTCCCCTGTAATGTAAGGTTGAATTGGAAATTGCTTCATCGAATTCTGTCAGAGATTAATCAACACAAACTATTACAAATTACAAACTAGAATGAAGAAATTAGAAAAAATAAAAAATAGATAACTGACTCTTAAGATGTACTGTATCAGTAAAGCGGCGCTGATAGGGTAAATAATAGGTGAATGGGCTTTTACCACTTTTATACCTTTGTGAAAAGTTATTTATTTGGAGTTTTGGACTTATTGAGAACCTGTCAAAAAAGGGGTACATGAACTTTTTTGTACACGTCAATACAGGTTTGGTCATGGTAAGAGCCACAAACCTTTTTGTGTTTTCACATTTTTTTTTTTTTTTTTTTTAATTTAAAAAAAACTGTGTAAGAACTTTATATTCTTATAAATTTGTTCATAGGTTTTAGATTTTTTTTTAATAAAAAAGAAGCAAACTTTCATGAACAAGCATAAATTAAAGCTCAAGTACCAGTACCACATATATCATACCAAATCTGCAAGGTGGGTATGATGCAAATTAAGTAGCTTTCATTTGGACGTACTATTCAATTAGTTGTCATCTTGCGCATGACGTTGACCCGATTGAGTTGGTTATCTTTAATTTTACGCACTAACAATATATTCTCAGTTGTGATAAAATTGCTTCAATACATATCTATCAGGTAATTTGGACTTTAGGGTAACCATTGTTAGTCCCAAATAAGAGAGTCGATATTGAAATTGCAAGTAAATAAATCTGAATAACTATTATCGTTCTAAACTTTCAAACGTTACATAGTTTCGAGTACTTATAGTTTGCGAATGGTTGTGACTGAACCATTGCATTGATTCGAAGGGTTGCATGTCAAACGACACACCCTTTCATTTTTACAGAATTTACATTATAACTAACTTAACTAACATTCGGTTATTAAGTTCCTTTTTAACGACTTTGGTCCTTCGAGTTTAGAAAGAAGCAATATCGAGATTATTGTCTTTCATTCTCCTCCTTAATCTTGATCGTTGCTTCGACCTAAGTCTTGAACTCCGAGCATTTGTCGCATAGTTACAAACTTCAGTCTTGGTAAGGCTTTCGTTAAGATGTCCGCCCTTTGTAGTTCTCCACTAACGTGTTCCACATTGATATGACCGTTCTCTACACATTCCCGAATGAAATGATAGCGAATGTCTATGTGCTTGCTCCTTCCATGAAATACTGGGTTCTTGATGAGTGCTATAGCTAATACTTTGTCAACTCTAAGCGTTATCCTCTTTTCTTGCCATCCAGTCAATTCACTAAGTAGTCGTTTTATCCACAAAGCTTGACATGCTGCTCCAGTAGCTGCCATGAATTCTGATTCACATGATGATAGTGCCACTGTAGGTTGCTTCTGAGTACACCAGGTAATAGGTGACTCTCCAAAGTAAAATACGATTCCAGTAGTTTCTTTTCCTTGATCGGTGTTGATTCCATAACTACTATCGATGTAACCTGTAATCTTGCAGCCGCCTTCTTTCTTGTATATTATACCATGCTCCTTTGTTCCTTTGTTCCTTTGATATATCGGATTACTTGTTTCACTGCCTTCAGGTGATGATCCTTCGGTTCTTGCATAAATCTGCTGAGTAGTCCGACTGAATAACTAAGATCTGGTCTTGTATGCAGTAAGTACCTAAGGCTTCCAATTAAGCTTCGGTAGTAAGTTGCGTCAACTGATTCTCCATCTTCCGCCTTGACCAACTTAGTGTCGGGATCCATAGGTATCTTCGTATCATTATTTTTCGTCATACTTGTATCTTTCAAGATCTTATTAATGTATCATGTTTGCTTGATTGTAATCTCTCCTCCTGTCTGTGTAACTTCTATCCCAAGGTAATACGCTAGTAACCCTAAGTCACTCATTTCAAATTTTTCTTTCATCTGGGATTTTAACAACTCTATTTCCTTCTTTAGAGTTCCCGTGATTATCAAATCATCTACATATACTCCAACTATCAGTGTAGAAGTCTTGCTTCTCTTTGTATAAACTGCTTGTTCGAGATTACACTTCTAAAAGTCCAATGACTTCAAGGTTTGATCAAGCTTCACGTTCCAAGCTCTTGGTGCTTGTCTTAAGCCATACAATGCTTTAGTCAGCCTGTATACTTTTCCTAAGTTTCCTTCTTGAATGAAACCTTCAGGTTGTGTAACGTAGACTTCTTCCTTTAATTCTCCATGTAAAAATGCTGATTTTACATCTAAGTGGTGTACTTGCCAACCATGATATGCTGCTAGTGCCAATATTAGACGAACTGTCTCTATCCTAGCAACTGGTGCAAACACTTCATCAAAGTCTATTCCTTGCTCTTGTACATAACCTTTTGCTACTAATCTTGCCTTATACTTAATGATCTTTTCTTTAGCATCTCTTTTGGTCTTATAAACCCATTTGAGTCCTATTGCCTTCTGATTTGTTGGCAATGTAGTAAGAGTCCATGTATTGTTTTTGTTGATTGAATCTAATTCAATTTCCATGGCCTCAATCCATTTCTTATCTTTAGATGCTTCCTTATAATTACGGTTCTTCTTCTGTGAAGAATAAACTGGGTGCTTCTACTTGTTGTGTAGTTTCATAGATTTCTGGTAAACCTCTTAAACCTTGTACTGGTCTATGATCATATCTCTGATCTGAGCTTCCTAATGAGCTAAAAGTAGCTTCTTCTTCCTCTTCTGAGTTAGGGTCATAATTGTATGTTGGTGGTGTGATTGGTGAGTCTGGATCTGATGTTGGATCCGGTAATGGATACAAATTGTCATTGTTTTCTACGTTGACTTGTATGGGATTTTCATTGTCAACTTCGTCTTCCACAAAACTAGCCCAAAATGTGTCTTGTGTGCTTGTATCCTCTTCACTTTTATCCCAATCCCACGGTTTCGTTTCGATAAACTTTACGTCCCTACTAACATGTTTCTTTTTCCTTATTGGATCATATAGCCTACATGCTTTTGATCCTTCCTCTACTCCTAAATAAACCATCGGTATGCTTCTGTCATCTAACTTCTTCAAGTGAGGTATCGTTATCTTAGCATAAGCTGTGCATCCGAATATTCTTAGGTATTCCAGATTCGGTTATCTGTTGTAGAGGGCTTCATATGGTGTCTTATCCTCCAGGGCTTTCGTAGGTACCCTGTTGAGTATGTAAATGGCGTGTTTGACTGCTTCCGCCCAAAAAGTTAAGTGTAACTTCATTGCTTTCATCATACTCCTGGTTGTTGATAACACTGTCCTATTTCTTCTCTCCACTACCCATTTTGTTGTGGTGAGTATGGTGCTGTCAACTGTCTTGCTATACCATTTTCCTTACAGTACTTGGTGAACTCATTTGATGTAAATTCACCTCCTCTATCTGTTCTTAGCATCTTTAATTTCAACTTTAACTCCATTTCAATCTTCTGTCTAAATTCCTTAAATGTGCTAAATGCCTGATCTTTCGATGTTAGAAAGTAGGCCCACATGAAACGTGTACAGTAGTCTATCAATAAGAAGATGAGCTTCTTTCCAGAGTGTGTGGCTGGACTTATGGGACCACAGAGATCTCCATATACTAAGTCCAATGGGTTCTTTGATCTGAATTTAGTTTTGTGTGGAAATGGTGTTCTAATGTGTTTCCCTAATAAACATGCGTCACAGATTTGTCCTGCATGATTTATTCTTGGTATTCCATTTACTAGATCTTTCCTTGTCATCTTGTCTAACGTGTCAAAGTTCAGATGATCTAATCTAGCATGCCATAACCATGCTTGGTTATCTACGTTTGCTAAGAGATATATAGGTGCCTCTATTTGTAGTCTAATACTGTAAAGTCGATTCTTTGATATTTCTACCTTTATCAACAATTTCTTATTCTTATCATACAAAGTCAGTTTGTTTCCATCCATGATGATCTTGCAACCTATCTTGGTAAGTTGTCCTAGACTAAGTATGTTGCTTTTGAGGTTTGGAATGTAGTAAACGTCCGACACAATCTTTTGTTTCTTATTTCTACATCCTAATAGTATTGAACCTCTACCCTTTATCTCCACATACGATCCATCTCCAAAACGAACGCGTCCAGTGATGCTTTCGTCAATATCCTTAAAATGACTCTTAGTTCCCATCATATGGTTACTTGCACCATTATCTAAATACCATATGCTAGCATCTGTTGTAGCATACTTTCCGGGTTGTACTTGTCCTTCATTTAACAGTACTTCTTCGTGTTCAGTTTCGTGTGTAGTCATTAACAGTGATGGTTCATCGTCTTCTAAGATAAGGTTTGATTGTTCCTGGGTTGTTGATGGTTTTCTGCAGTCTTTCTTAATATGTCCTTGTTTCCCGAAATTGAAACATTTTGCTTTCCTTATATCCCACTCACGTCTACCTTTATTTGACTTATCTCTGTGAGTTGAGTTTTCTCCATTCGAGCTATCCTTATTCTTATTATCTTGCCAATTCCCTCGTGAGTAGTTTGATCTACCTCTACGTTTAGTAAAACATTTTCCATTTTTAGAGTGTTCGCCTTGTGCGAATAGCAAATTATCCTGGCTTTCTACTTGACCTCCCTTTCGGAGTTTTATCCTTTCCTTGAATGCCTTAAGTTTTCCAGTGATCTCATCTAAGGTAATGTCATTGAGATCATTCGTCTGTTCTATGGATGCTACTATCTGAATGAATCTATCTGGTGTGGAGTCTAATAGTTTTCTAACTAAAAGTGATTCATCCATGGTCTTTCCTAATTCTTTAGCCTTCGTGGCATAACCATTTAGTTTGTTCGCAAATGCATCCACCGTTTCATCTTCCTTCATCTGAAGGGCATGAAATCCAATCATCAATGATTGTAACCGTGTTTGTTGCACTTTCTCTTCTCCAACGTGTCTCTTTTTCAACGATTCCCATAATTCCCTTGCCGTTTTACAACTTGCTACTTGTAAGATCACATCTTCGGTCAACGCTTGATATAAGAGGGCAATAGTTGCCTTATCTTTCTTATCATCTACTTGTGCGCTTTCCTTAGGCTCTATCGTCTCCCATAAACCATGTGCTTCTAATAGAACCTTAATTTGTATAGCCCAAACTGTGTAGTTTGTGGTTTTGAGTTTAGGGCATTGGTATTGTGCAATAGGTGTTACGGGTTTCACTACATTGTTATTAGTGTTATTCGTGTCGTCACCGGCCATCTTAAAGGTGTTTATAATCTTCACCTTCTATTTGTATGAGAATTCTAACTAGTGTGGTATCACTTAATACTACGGGAACAGAAATAGTTATCCGGGAATCCTAGTATAACGGGATCAATATATAGTTCTCGGGATTTCCTAATAGTATAAACAAGTATCTATACTATGTAAATGTAAAATGAAATCCAAAGTTCGAATTTGTTGTGACCTCGTTGTTGTGTTTCAACACAAACGTATTCCCTTTAAGTTGGTACTAGAATTATACCAACTATTGCCTTTCTTTCCCTTGTTCACCAAAGCTAATTCACGTACACCCCTTGATGTTTGTTGTCGAATTGCTTTCCTATTACCACGCCTTCACCACGTTGTTCCTTGCTTTCCTTTGTGTCGAATTGAAAACCTAACGTGCCCTAGACTTCTTTCTTTGTCTCGGCTTCCCTCCAAAGTATCCAAATACTTTCGGTAAAGAACAAGGTTTTGTTGCTTGTTGTTTTCTCTTGATTCAAATCTCTTGTGATCACAAAGTGCCTAAAAAATAACCTACGGTATTAAATCAAACAAACGGTTTTGTTTGTTTTTTTTTTCTTTTATAGTACTATCAATGGTAGTACGTCTTCTAAACAAGGCTTGCGATATGTTTATGTCCTTGTCGTCTCCGTTGCTTGTTCCTAATCTTATGCGTTCCACAATACACTTCCCTTCGTCTATTTTCTTGTTCCACACCGTATGTTCCCACAACAAAACCACTCGGTATTTTTAACGAACAATTGATCAGATTGTTTTCCTTGGTTGTTGTTGTTCTTGTATTGCTAGCGTGCACCCAAACAATTCTAAGATTGTTTTCTATTCTTCTCTCGGTACCTTTTCTTTGTCCAAGCAATCTATCTTTCTTTCCAAATGTGTTGCGTTATATGAGTGCAACCGTGGGCAAATGGGTCTTTTCTTTCCTTCCTGTTGCGTTGTAAACAATAGTGGGTCTCGGTTTGTTGTAGTATGGTTCTAATCACAAGCAAAGTTTCTGAAAAAAAACTTGTGCTTCCTTCTTTGTGCCTTCCTGCCGCGTACAGCAAACACCCAACACAACCAACTTTGGTCACCACTACGTTTGGTGCCCCTTCTCGTTTGCAATTTCCCACAAGTATGGACGTGCACTTCCTTCCTTGCGTCCTAGTTATCTAGGCAACGTGTTCTAATTTTATGCTTTGCGTGTTCCTTTCTTTCTGAAACAAGAGTTCAACGTCTTTGTTGTTTGGTTTCTTTTGTTCTCGTTAAAACGTTTCTGGTTTGAGTGAGTAACGAGAGTATGGCTCTGATACCAATTGTTAGTCCCAAATAAGAGAGTCGATATTGAAATTGCAAGTAAATAAATCTGAATAACTATTATCGTTCTAAACTTTCAAACGTTACATAGTTTCGAGTACTTATAGTTTGAGAATGGTTGTGATTGAACCATTGCATTGATTCGAAGGGTTGCATGTCAAACGACACACCCTTTCATTTTTACAGAATTTACATTATAACTAACTTAACTAACATTCGGTTATTAAGTTCCTTTTTAACGACTTTAGTCCTTCGAGTTTAGAAAGAAGCAATATCGAGATTATTGTCTTTCAACCATGGCTCTGTTTGAGGTTAACATGGAAGGTTAGTTGGTATTTAGTAAATAATTTTATAAGTTAGTAGGGTTTTCTGTTTCGTATAGAACAGGACTGTGGTGAAGACATGGTGGTGTGCAAAACACGTAAACACATGGCCTGAAATGTGTGAACAGTTATGTACTTGAGCATGGTGGTGAGCTAATTTCAAGTAAATGAGAAAAAATGGTGAGCTAATTTCAATTAAATGAGATAGGTGGTGAGCTAATTTCAAGGTTTGACCACAATCTTACTGCTACATTACGATATAAGCCTTATAACTTTTATTTAGGAGGTTTGTAATACCTAAAATTTTCATCTTGAGAGAATTACCAAAATGCCTTTGGGTTTTAAAAATTTAATTAAAACTATATAAATTAAAATAACAACTTATTAAATTAAATACAAGATACATAAATCACCAATTAATTTTTGTGCATTTACCAAGGCC
>LBNU01010935.1:123033-159518 GCA_014162995.1 Artemisia annua | reverse complement strand
CGTATGGCTGTACAGCATAGCTGGAGAAGGTGGTGGTCAAGAGGTCATTCCTATTTCGTAATGTCCGAAAAACAACGTAAACATTGGTAAAAATCTAATGTGAATATGAAGTAAAGAGTGCAACTTCTGGGCCTAATGCTGGACCATGTTGATCCACCATACTAGTGTTACTTGGGAGTGACATCGGGCTTCTTATGGGGTGCCCTAGCTTCTAATGAACCTCAGAACACGCTGTCTAATTTTCGTAGTTGGAATGTAGCAAAAAGAAGGATGATGTTGACCTTTCAGTTCCAATGCGAAGGTATGAAAGGTGAACACGAGCCGTTTGGAATACCGTCTATATGGTTACGTTCCTGCCCAACGCCATGGCTTTCTCTGTTGTTGAGTTACTATGTACGCAATGCTTGGGCTAAGTTTGCTGTGCGAAAAGCGTGAATGATGAATGCAAAGGGATTTCTCTTTTTAAGTCGTCAATTCAAGAAGGTTCGTTGATGATGTTCTTTGCAAAACGCGTCCTTGGGTTATGATCTAAATGTTACTATAATTTCTTAAAACCATGGACTTGCAACACAAACCTATTTAAAGGAGGGCATTTGGACTAACATCCGGTGTGGGTTAAATTCCATGAGATCCCCCGATTGCTATGTTTTGATGATGCCGGCAGCTTCTTGCCACACCTGACTGGCCGACGCCCCAAAAGTCTTAGGATGCTGTTACAGCCAAATTGGTAGGAACGTCGGGCTCTATGTAGTTACTAGATGCGATGAAGAATGAAGTCGGATAAGGTGTCTAGAATAGCCTCACTGTAGATACCTAACTTGATGGGTCGGGTCGACTATGAGAAGTACGGTTGAATATTACAGCTGGAAGGCCCTTTCGGTGTGATAACTGTAAAGATTCTTTAGTCATACTGGTACCTCTGATTGATTGTCTTAAAGTTGTTGCCACCTCCGGTTCAGCCTACTAAGCATGTTAATGATGGTTTCACGACTGTCATAATAAAAAAAAAAGGGTAAGCCCAAGGGTGGTTCTACAACTCAGGGTAAAGGGAGGGTTTCTAAACCTGTTGTGGGTAAGCAGTTTCAGTATTCAACCCAAACAGACTACCCCGAACCTAAGACAGGTTGCGATGGCACTAAGAAAATAGCTTCTGATTGCCCTAGTACGAGTGGCAATGAAGATCTCTACATCTAATCAGTTGTGCCTAAATATGGGATGATACGGATGCTTTGGGTATTCCGTCTAATGACAACAACAAGGATGACGGTGGATGGTGGCTGGTAGTTTCATGGAAGTTTACTGCGGATTGAGTCTATTGAAAGACAGCTAGTACAATGGAATGTAAATAAGATGAGTCTACTAGACAGGTAATAAATGGAACAGCTAATGAGCGTAGAGAGTCTAGTCAAGGTTCTACTCCTTTAGTGGTGAGAAAATTGGTAAGCTTGAAAAGCTAATTATAGATGGCGAAAGCGCTTACTCTTGTGCCGATGATGATGGTATCCTATTTCCGTCGACCTTGCACAAGGAGGGTTAACCATTGTTCAAGGTGGGAGAAATTGTAGTGTCTGATTCTGAAGACGAGGTGGTTGCTAACCCCTTTGATGGAGTCGCTAATCTTTTTGGTGGGGGCAAGGAGTTTGACAAGATTATGATGACTATGACTACGATGATTATGCGAATCAGATATATTGATCTTCCCGGTAATTTGGATGCTTTCAATGCCATGTATGGTACCAAGCTTCAAGCCTTAGGAAGAATTTATTTTCTTGTTCTTATGTTATCTTTTGAGTTGTGGTTTGATTTCTAGTTGAGAAATTAGGTAGTATCTTTGTTATGTAAGCTTTTAGCCTATGTAACTGGTTCTGAGATGTGCGGGAACACGCGCTGGAAACGACGCCCTTTGCCTAATCCATTGTACTTCAAAGTTTTTTATTGGAAAAAAAAAAAAAAAAAAAAAAAAAAAAAAAAAAAAAAATGTTCCATATTCTATTTGATTCATCATTTAAGAAATAATGGGTTTGAATAGAACATTAGTACGTTAATACCATGCGTGAATGCTACTTTCAGTGAGATAACTAAATGATTTCTTAGTCACTAAGAATACAAATCTACAATGGGGAAGTCAAAAGTCAAAACTTAGTTCCATATCTCAACATAACTCGAAGTTTGGGACAGCCATTGATGTTTCAAACAAAATCTTTTGGTTCATCTACCGACTAAAATAATTAATTAGTCGTCGGTCGTGACAAGTTAGTGACAAATGGAAAATGTCACTAAACCTGAGTTTTTGCTTTAGTGACTGTTTATACAAAGTGTGATTAAAAGCTTATAATTAATCTTGCATCAACGATTTTTTCTTAAGAAACCTGTGTCATATAAAGACAAATAATATAACCCACTGCCTTTCAAAAAAATAATAATAATATAACCCACTCTTTTTGGGTAAATATGTAAAAGTTAAGTATACCAGCTCCACCTTTAGTTACTCGTTTTACAAGTCACCAAATGCTAATTTTCTTGAAGACACAACTGAGGCTAATACATTTTTCTTGCGTGTCAAGTTCGACTGGATTTGTATGCGGCTATGCGCATAATTGTACTTTTAGGTATAGGTTAATTTATTAGTGATAACTAATTAAACTTTAAAAACAAAATTAATGTGGCCAAAGTGATACCTTTTTACCTCGAAAATCTTCTAAAGCATATAATTAAAGCCTATATGAATGTGACATTATAAATATTAAAATTCCACAACCTAATATGTTAAGCTTCAATTTCGACTAGTACCTTCCCCAACTTTAGATGCATACTTTAATTTAGTCGGTCAAAGACCAAAAACTAATCGAACTAACACGTTGATTAGTACTCGAACCAAAAAGGGGGCCAGCTAATTATGTCACTAAAAGGTGAAACTAACTTATTTAATTACAAGTATAAGTGTAACTACGAATTCCTTCCATTTCTAGTTTTAACATTTAGTACAAAACTTATTTTGAATTTATAGTTAATCTCTACTCTTGTAAATCTCTTTGAGCAGTAGGTATAATAACATTTTAACACAAAAAAAGTGCCGTCAACTCAGCGTCACATCACTTCAACAACAAATATTTAGCACTAAAAAAATCACTCGTTATCATAACACCAAATAACACCATCTCTTTGAGACCCACATTTTAAAATATTACAACTTACAAATTAACCTCTCAACAATTTATTCATTAAACAACCTAATACTTAATTAATAAAGTTAAAAATTATACGAAACAAAAACGTTACAAATAAAAATATATTACGACATAAAAAAATACAAAAGTAAAACTACGAATTGAAAAACTACTACGAGTACATAAAAAAATTACGAAATAAAAAGACAATATGGAGATAAAGTAAAACTACTCGAAGCGGTGCAACTTATATTTTTCTTAGATTTTCTTCTTTTCCAATTCGATCCAATACGCAACGTCATCATCCATCTCCTTCGTGCTAAGATCGAGAAATTTAATCTCTTCCAAACGCATTATCGTATGGTCTTTTCCTTTAGCGGCCTCATACGCCTCTTAGGCCGCTTGCTGTTTGAAAGGAAGCTCGGATGACATGAAGTCCCCGAATTGGCTTGACAAACTTCCCCCATTGGTCGTTGTTGTATCAGATTTTTGTTTTTTTTTCGGTGCGTGGTTTGTCGGCCGGACGTGTTCGTGCATCATCACCGAATAGCTCCCCGTGGCTTTCCCCAGAGACGTCTCCGATTAAATCAACCGGTTCTTACGCGTCCCCTTTTGCATGAGATTTCAAAATGTCACACGCTTCTTCTTGAGCAAACGAAACACCTTTATGCTTGTCGTGATACATTGATCTAGCCTCTCTCATATAATCCATTTCATTTTCCCCAATTTTTGCCAAACGTTTAGCACGTTTGAAAACCGCATTGAACTTTTGGCAATTTTCGTTCAACGTATGCCACTTACTTGTTATCATATCCTTATTGCATAGTTGAAATTTTTTCCGATAGAACTCGTCATAACCCTATACCACGTGTTGCACTTTTGGAAACTTTGACATTTAGATCCTCGAAAACGAAATGTAACACGAGGCAAGTAGTATTTCCTCGGCCGGTAACCAACATAATGAAGTCCCGATCACGTCGGGATTTCTTTCATCATAGGGTTCGGGTTCTTTGAATTATTTGGATTTTTTTACATACGTTTACCTCGACTTTTGAGCTTTCAGGGAGACGTAGCTTCGGGATCGACTTGAGAATGTGAGGATTGGGTTTGCGGTTGGTTTTGTTGTTCGAATTGTGGTGGGTTTTGTTGAAAATTTTGAAAATTGGCGTTTTGCCAAATAAAATACATTTGTTGTTGTTGAAAAAGTTGTTCTGGTGTCAAGCCAAGTGGGTTAGGGAAACCGGATGAAGACACTTTTGGGTTCGGGTTTGAAGAAGAACCCGCGTTCGGATTTTGAAAATCGAGTAGGTTTGAAAAACACTCGTTTTGATTTCCCAACTTTTTTTTGAATTGAAGTATATAGTTTTGAGTTTGACGTATGGAAGTGTGTAAAAAAATATGTGAAGGTGGGCATTTATAGTTTTGAATATTTTATTTATTNAAAAAAAAAAAAAAAAAAAAAAAAAAAAAAAAAAAAAAAAAAAAAAAAAAAAAAAAAAAAAAAAAAAAACTTTTTAAAGCTCTTTTCTTGTAATTAACCTTTGTGCTCTTGGCTTCCTAGTGACTTACTAGGTAGCTGTTTTTTTTTATTATATATAAACTCCTCTTCCGTTGTTCAAAGAAAAGTTAATCTCTACTTTTTATTTACTTATAAAAAGTGTACTTTTTTATTGAAAACTTAAATTAATCTATTTAGGCTAAATTACAGTTAAGTACCCTTAAATTCGGCAGGTATAACTTTTTTTTGATCAAGTTTTAAATTTGGCAACTTTTTAAAAACTTGGCAACTAAATTATATATTTTTCTATCAATTCTAAACTTGACAATTTTTCAAAAACACCAATTATATAATTTTTAAAAAACGCGCGCTTTGCATCAATGGTTGGATCAGAATTACAATTTCACAAGTGTAAATATTCGCCACTATACACCATCGTTTTGCATGGATATTCGTCAAATTAATACTATGCGTAAATGTTACTTCCATTGATATAGTTAGATAATTCCTTGGTCAATAAGCATACAAAGCCTACAATGGGGAAGGCAAAGGTCAAAGTTTACGTTCATACCAACTTGATTCGAAGTTTGGGACAACCATTGATATTTCAAACAAAATCTTTTGCTTCATCTACCCACTAAAATAATTAGTCATCTTTCGTGACAAAGTTAGTGATACAACGGAAACTGTCACTAGATCTGAGTTTCTGCTTTAGTGACTATTTAGACAAAGTATTAAAAGCTTATAAGTTAAGTAGCATATGATTTCAAACCAGCTCCACCTTTAGTTACTCTTTTTACAAGTCACCAAATGCTAATTTTCTTGAAGACACAACTGAGGCTAATACCTCATTCTTGCATGTCAAGTTCGATTGGATTTGTATGCACATAATTTTACTTTTAGGTATAGGTTTTGCTCAAAAAAAAGGTATAGGTTATTTATTAGTGATAACTAATTAACTTTAAAAACAAAATCAGTGTGGCCAAAGTGATACTTTTTTTGAAAATCTTCTAAAGCTTATAATTAAAGCCTGTATGAATGTGACATTATAAATATTAAAATTCCATAACCTAATATTATTAAGCTTTAACATCGACTAGTACCTTCCCGAACTTTGGATGCATACTTTGTTTTTTGGTAAAAAGTCAATTTGGATGCATACTTTAGTCGGTCAAAGACCAAAAACTAATCGAACTAACACGTTGATTAGTACTCGAACCAAAAAGGGCCTAATTACGTCATTCAAAGGCACAACAAACTTATTTAATTACAAGTGTAACTGCACGTTCCTAACATTTATTAAAAACACGCGGTTAGAGAATCATAAATCATATGAAACTCTGGTCACTTATTATTATCTTTTTAGGGATGAAATTCTTGTAATTTGTGTGCTTCTACTAACCACAAACATAGCATACCACCTCCTCAATAAATCATTGAATTCACAACTATGAAAATCGGCTTTCTTTAGAATGGCAAAGGAACACACTTACATTATATACATTACAACGACACAACACAATAGACACATACAGAACTTGAAACCATGACCTTATCGTTTGGATAATACAAGAATATCGCTAGGGTACAAGCCTTTCTCTTATTAAATCGACTTTATGCTTCTTCAACTGCAATGTTAATTTGTAATGTTGATGTCTTGATGAAGAAAACCTTTTGCAATCGCTTTCTTCTATTCGCTTTTTAGGGTTTCTTAAAGTCGGTTCTGTGTATATTAATTGGTTTTATTATTTATCATTGAACTGATTTTATTGTGTCATCATTACTTCATCATGGTTTAATTAGTGCGCTTTATTGCTTATAAACCCTAGTTTCTTCTTGTTACATCATGGTGCGATCTAATTGGATTAGGTTTTCTTGTATGAATTAATCGATTGTGTTTAATTGTTTATGCGATGTCGGATTTGGGAGAGAAGAGTTCTGAACTATTAAGTTCAGTTGCAGTGACTAACTCGTTGTTGTATGTAACTATGAGGAAACATAAGAAGTCTAGTAGAAATGTTGTTGATGATGAATCTGTGGATAAGATTATTGGTTCATCGGGTGAGGAGTTGAACATGCAACTAATCATGTGATTAGTGTGGAGCCGGTTCCACATGTTTCTGGTTTTTCACATGACTCAGGTGTGGAGTCCTCTATTAAGAGTAAGCAAGATTTATTAAAACTTTGTTTGGCGTATCTCTTAAAACACTAGAGGATATTGATGTTTTCACTCAAGGTTTGGATGCTGGTAACTATGAGGTGTGGGCTGAATTGGATAGTGATGTTCATAAGATGGCTAAGGATGTTGTCTTGGGTTTGTGGGAGGCTTTATGGCTGAACATTAGGCTAAATCTAATACCTGTAAACCTGCTTCTGAGTCTCCTATTGTCCAATCTGTGAAAATCAATGCTAATGCTACATCCTATGCTGGAGCTACAGGTTTGAGGGATGATCATCCAAGAATTGATACTAATTTTCGTCCCTTGGTTGCCGAACCTGTATTTGAAGGTGTTAACATCTCTATTCTCCGCAAAGTGGTTGAAAAGTTTAGTTCTCGATTAGAACATACTTTATATGGCTATTTTATGGGAAAAATGATGGCGTTTCCAGTTGTTGAATACTATGCTAGGAATAATTGGGCGAAACATGGCCTAAAAAAGATTATGATGAATTCCAAAGGCTTCTTTTTCTTCAAATTTGATACATTGGCTGGTGTGGAAGCTGTTTTGGAAGGTGGTCCTTGGATGATACGCAAATCTCCAATTATTCTCAAGAAATGGTCTATGGATACTTGTTTGCGTAAGGAAGAGTTGACCAGCATTCATGTATGGGTTAAATTGCATGATGTACCTCTTCAAGTTTTTGAAGAGGATGATATTAGTTTGATTGCTACTTTTATTGGTAAACCTGTTATACTTGATCCGTACATGACCTCTATGTGTAAGGAATCGTGGGGTAGAAGTAGTTTTGCTAGATGTCTTATTGAGGTCAATTCTGATGCTGATCTCGTGGAGGTTGTTATTATTGGTTTTCCTTCTCTTTCTGGGGAGGGTTTTACTAAAGAGACTATCTATGTTGAATATGAATGGAGGCCACGCAGGTGTGGTATATGCAAAATATTTGGTCATATTCATGATCAATGTTCAAAAAAGGTGGTGAGTTCTCTTGTTGTATCCAATTCACATGTTGTAACTCCTACTGTGGTTCTGAGCAATGATGGATTCCAAACGGTAGGTAAGAAAAAAAAAAAGAAGAAGGGTAAAGCCAAGTCTACGAATGGTAATCAGTTTGTTGGTCCATCTGTTACTCAGAATGTCAGATATACGCCGAAGGTGGCAGCTAGTGAACCTACGAAGGGAGCTAATACTATGGGTAATGCACCTACATCGTCGTCTATGTTAAAGTCTACTCACTCTACCTCTAAGGATGGTAATATTACTACATAAAATTCGTATGTTGCATTGGTGAACGATGAAGATGAAGATGCAGAGCATGTTGTATATGTAAATGAAGAATCGGCTAACCCAATTACAGGTGAAAGTTCATCTTTCACGGTAGCTGCTGGTTAGCTAGTTTCTTTTGTTTCTTGGTTGTAAGTGCTTATGGCATGTCATAAGTTCTAGTTTTTAGTTATTTTTAAGCTGCTTAGCTGTCCACCTTGTTATTTATGCTTTTATCGTCTATGTAACGGGCTGAGATATGGGACTTCACCCATATCCTTTGTACTTAAATATTTTTTAGAGTAATACATTTACCGGGTTGTTTTGACATTTTACCCAAAAAAGAAAACTTTTTAAAGGAAATTATTGTCTAAGACATAGAGCCCAAAGTACAATTGATGTAACTAGTTCATATCTATGCTATTTATAAAACATAACTAGTTCATATCTATGCTATTTATAAAACATATATGCTCAATCTTGAAAACTTAAAAATGTTTAAAAATAAGTAAAATGGTTTCTCTAAATTACCCTTATTAAAACGCTTTAATGCTTTTTAAACTTTAATCTTAAATGACAACTTAGACAAACAATGTAAACTTAAAAAGCCAGTTTCACGGTTTATAAATTTGAATGTAAACTTTTTAATAGAAATGAAAACTTTTTAATAATACGCGATTTTTAATTTCTAAACACATCTACATGATTTACCAATTTTGAATGGAAGCTATTTTATCACACAAAAATAAATTAATAAATAAATAAATAAATAATAAATAAATAAATAAAAATTTTGACTCCAAATTGAACGTGTAAGTGTTGCATCAAGAATCACACCAGAATCACAACTTCGTAAGTATAATTATTTGTCGTTATATACCGTCACTTTGCACGGGTATTCTTCTAGCCAGTTTAAAATTTTAAAATTTTTGTAGTTATAAGGTATCTAAAGAAACTAAGTATACTTAAAATTATTGAGGTTTGTGTTTCTAATTTCAGGTACTACTTGAGATCTAAAAAGAAAAGAAACTTTTACAATACTAACGGTAAGTCGAACTAAACTATCAACCAAAAGGCACAATAAAACACATCATGCGGTATCACTTTAAAGGGTCCATGAAATACGCTTTATTTACATCACATCGTGTATTTTAGGCTTTTGGTAAGAAGTCGTAACTGATATAAAGTTGATATCACACATATATATAAGCTTAACTTGCCATTTGATAATGAT
Organism: Artemisia annua; assembly: GCA_014162995.1. NCBI lineage: Eukaryota > Viridiplantae > Streptophyta > Magnoliopsida > Asterales > Asteraceae > Artemisia > Artemisia annua. The sequence continues at coordinate 150,179 of LBNU01010935.1, read as the reverse complement.
TATCTAACATCATTGATTATGAAATACGTACGTACAAACTAGACATTCGGGGAAAAGTTGAAGATGGAGGTGGGCGGTAGTGTCGGTGGGTGGTGGTGATGGTTGGTTTTTGAATATTTAATTAACTTTGGAACAGCCAACACTATATTATTTTCTTTCGTATACCCACTCTCATTAAGCTTTGGAACAACCAACACTATATTATCTCTAAATTCATTAGATGCATTAAATTATCTCTAAATGTCTCATAGTTTAAACATTGTTTATACTTTAAATATTTGGAAGGGGGATATGTGTCAATTTTTTTGGTGGAGTCGTTCAAGTCGCATAATTTTGGATGAGGCAAATGCGAAAGTCACTTTTTTTCTTTTTGGGCAAACCTTTAAACATGGTTTCATTTTTGGGGCAAAAATGAAATTATATCCTTTCATTATTTATTATTATTATTATTATTATTATTATTATTATTATTATTATTATTATTATTATTATTATTATTTTCATTTAAAGTAACCTACTTGAATACTAAATTACTAAGTATCTTATATTAGGGTGGCAACTTGGGTCGTGTCCAGGTTAGCGGGTTTAAGTATCTCAACCCATACATGATTGTTTAGTTAATCCGGTCGAGATGTTTAACCATAGCCTTAACACATTTATTAAATGGGTTAGTCGTGTCGACCCGTTTATGATTTAAATATAATTTAACGCGACATAACGAATAGTAGTAAGTTTTATATTAGAACCGGTGTAAGCAGCATGATAAATATTTTGATATCTCTTATATAATAAAACAAAACCCCTAGTGGGTACTTTGTCATTTTGAAAAAAAAGAATATTTCCTTATTAGGTAATATGTTAATTATTATTTAATTTATAAGTTTTTAAATTCGTTTTGTTGATATACTATACAAGTAGAAGATAAATACAAAAAATATAGATAAGATTTAAATGATTATCTTTAATCATAAAAAACTACAATTAAAAATCATAAATCAAACAAAATAAAAATTAAATTATTTGTTTTTTAATAAATAAAAATATATCATTCAATTTTTTTTTAAAAAAACCCGCGCGTGCGCGGGTATTATAACTAGTATAAGTATATACCATTATCAAATATTTCAGAAAACGATATATATATATCATAAAATAGAGATATAAAATAGTTTGATCTTATTATAATGAAATTAAACAAATAACATTTAATATTTAGTATTTTTTTAATTTATTTTTAAACGGGTCGATGGGTTGTAATGGGATTGAGAATTTCATGTCAATCCGTTTATTTTCATGTCAATCTTGAATCGACACCTCTAAGTCTAGTAAATATATTTGATAATAAAAAAAATTATGTTTAGTCTCGAACTTAACCCGTTTATTTTCATGTCAATCTCAAATCGTATTTTGTGTCATGTCAAGAATCAACACCTCTAAGTCTAGTAAATATATTTGATAATAAAAAAAATTATGTTAGCATTGTAGAAAACGGTAAAGTGATATCTATACTACATATAATGCATTAAGCACTCTCTCTCTCCAAAATTTTCAGATTTACAAGAAATAATGCATGGTTTACAACACTTTAATGCACCTAATTTTCAGAATTACAACAAAGTAAGCATATTGTACAGCAAAAACAAGCATGGTGTCATTTCAAGACCAAAATTCTATCTAACAACATTAATGCTATTAAATGGTAGTCATTAAAACACCCNTGAATGAGGCAAATGTGAAAGTCACTTTTTTTCTTTTTGGGCAAACCTTTAAACATGGTTTCATTTTTGGGGCAAAAATGAAATTATATCCTTTCATTATTATTATTATTATTATTATTATTATTATTATTATTATTATTATTATTATTATTATTATTATTATTATTATTATTATTTTCATTTAAAGTAACCTACTTGAATACTAAATTACTAAGTATCTTATATTAGGGTGGCAACTTGGGTCGTGTCCGGGTTAGCGGGTTTAAGTATCTCAACCCATACATGATTGTTTAGTTAATCCGGTCGAGATGTTTAACCATAGCCTTAACACATTTATTAAATGGGTTAGTCGTGTCGACCCGTTTATGATTTAAATATAATTTAACGCGACATAACGAATAGTAGTAAGTTTTATATTAGAACCGGTGTAAGCAGCATGATAAATATTTTGATATGTAAGTATATACCATTATCAAATATTTCAGAAAACGATATATATATATATCATAAAATAGAGATATAAAATAGTTTGATCTTATTATAATGAAATTAAACACATAACATTTAATATTTAGTATTTTTTTAATTTATTTTTAAACGGGTCGATGGGTTGTAATGGGATTGAGAATTTCATGTCAATCCGTTTATTTTCATGTCAATCTTGAATCGACACCTCTAAGTCTAGTAAATATATTTGATAATAAAAAAAATTATGTTTAGTCTCGAACTTAACCCGTTTATTTTCATGTCAATCTCAAATCGTGTTTTGTGTCATGTCAAGAATCAACACCTCTAAGTCTAGTAAATATATTTGATAATAAAAAAAATTATGTTAGCATTGTAGAAAACGGTAAAGTGATATCTATACTACATATAATGCATTAAGCACTCTCTCTCTCCAAAATTTTCAGATTTACAAGAAATAATACATGGTTTACAACACTTTAATGCACCTAATTTTCAGAATTACAACAAAGTAAGCATATTGTACAGCAAAAACAAGCATGGTGTCATTTCAAGACCAAAATTCTATCTAACAACATTAATGCTATTAAATGGTAGTCATTAAAACACGCGCTATATAAAAAATATAAATTATCAAGCATTGTTTACAACTATTTAGAGCACAAAGATAACTAAAAAAGTATTATCCAACACATATAATTAATACACTATTTAATTTGTCCTCTCACTAAAATACACAACCATTTTACCGCAATGTACAATCAAATTAAGCTTCTAAAATATTAACCTTCCAAAACATAAATCTAAAATCCAGCAGTAAAAAAAAAAAAAAAAAAAAAAAAAAAAAAAAAAAAAAAAAAAAAAAAAAAAAAAAAGGTGAAACGAGATTTATACTAAATGATTCAACAGTAAAAAATCTCTATAATTAAAGTCAACAATAATCTTACAAATCCAAAATCCATAACATACAATCAACATCCTACGTACTGTTCACATACACCCTTAAGCCATGAAATGAAAATAAAGGAAGAACTACGGTCAACACAATACAATATCTACTCCTTATCAAACAGCCGAGACTTCAAAATTACAAAGAAAAAACAATCTCAGTATTCTCTTTAATATTCATAAATTTGTTTGTTAAAACAAGAGTATAAGAGTAAACCATCATAGATCTTGAAAGTAATAAGAGGGCAACTAACAAACAGCCTACTCAGGACCTCTTTAATGAGATCTTGACGAATATTGTGTGCTTCAGTTACGATTGAAATAAAGAAGGTTTATGCTGCGTTTCTGATAAGGAGATGGAAGAATGTTATTATTATGCTGCATTTTTTATATGTAGGAAGACGAGCTATTTAGGTATGTGACTGCCATGGAGATATAAGGGTGGATTTATTTGATGTGTTGTGTTCGTTTGTTAAAGAGTTATAAGGTTGGAAAGATTGAATATGCGTATTGTTTTAGAGAAGGAGATATTTGGTGACTACAAGTTTTTTTTTAGATGGACAGAAAGTTGGATGGGGACCTTGACTGTGCGATGTGTGTTTAGGTTTCCATAATGAAGAACTTATATTCTAAAGGGTGAGCGTTTGTTGTAGATTTGGGTTGGACATTAGATAATAATTATGGGCTTGCTGGATTTTTTAAAGTTGGGTTGCGAATTTTTGGTTAGTGTGGGCTAAATCTGAAAATTTTGTTAAATTAATTGTGAGGTTGGGCTTATCTAACTATCTTCACAATATTACCGTGTATCGTTTTTATATTTTTAAAAGTATCGCATATGCATCCTACAATTTTTGTATGAAATACTTTATTTTTCTTTTACTTAAAATCTCGCTATTTGTAAAAATATTGTCACAAAACGCATATAGCTATAAAACGTTGCTCGCCAAAATTTTAATTTCAGGGTACCCGGTGCCGCATCGCGCAGGTACTCTGCTAGTTGATTAGTGACTGGCGGTATGAAAAAACCAGTGGACTTTTAATATATATGCTGGACACTGATAATCGGTGTGCCGAATAGTATAAAGTTGTTACTTTTTAAAAAAGTTCCATCTATTTTTTTCATTTGTTACTTTTATTAAGTTGATATGAAAACAACACTCCGTACAATATATCTTTTATATATGTCTTGTTTAGGTTTACAAGTAGTTATTTTTTATATGAAAGAATGCAGAAAACTAAGCTAAAATCATGTGTACTAATGTTTATATAAGAATATAAGATATTATAGATAGCTTTCGAAATCAACAAGACGGCCCTTCTCTGGACGTAACCCTTTTTCTTTTCTTTTCTTCATAGTTTGTTTTCAGGTTTACATTATGATTTGAAATAAAGAAATGAAGACATAAAATTATGAGAAAATTTGCACATCGGGACACTCGAATCACTTTATTCAACAGTTGTATCATATTTATATCTTGCTTTGAATATTTGTACAATGAGCAATTGAGTGTGCAAATAAAAAATATGAAGTATGCAAATCGCCGTCCTTAATTATTAATCAACTTTTATACGAACATTGTTGACAGCAGAAAAGGTCAAGGTCTAGCTTTCAACAGGGGCAAGTTTGAAAATGTAACACATAGCAAAGTAAAATTTTTCCTAAAAAGGAAGTTAAAGTGTGGGGAAAAAAAGGTAAATGGAAAGATGGTGTCAATGGACAAGTACTACGAACAATAATTTGTCTTATTATTGTTCAAAACACCTTTAATTTTTAGCTGGCATGAAAAAAAGGGTACCAAACGATAGAATTAAGGAATCAAACTGGAAACATACCGAAACGGGCTATACTAAGTTTAGTTTTCGACTTAAGATATTTTCTAGAGATATTTATTTGATCCGATCCAGCTAAGTCCGGAAGCAAATGCAGAACCAAACAGAATCCAAACTAATTTGTACACTTTCATATAACTAGTTCTTCTAGCGTGTGAAATTCGAATTTCGCTTCCTTTCAAATTAATTCTCTTGTGTTGCGGATGTGGTCACCTTAGCGGATCACGCAAACATGTCCACGAACTACTCTCCACTATTTGATGTCGTGGTTCAAACTACAATCTCAATTTTGTGGCGATTTAGGAATGCAAGTGTCTTTGAGCTGAAAAGGCCGAGTAAACACCATTTTGTAATTGGATCGAGTGGTTTAGCAACTCTCAAACCGCTCTTTCTACTTCTTTGTAATGTTTGGTTCCTTTTCTCCTAAATTCTTGCTAGGGTGTTAATATATTTTCGTTTGCCGTTCAAAAAAAATCATCAAATGTCATGGGTCATGTCCATTCTTAAGAAAGAAAACATACAATTCACATGTTAATCAGTTTTAGCTAAACAATATAGTGTATCTTTAGTTGCCTAATCATAAAAACATAAAGGTTAAGTTATACAATATCTAACTGATATATTCGGGTATCCTTTAAATTATACTTTTGAACTTGTCTTTAAAATAAACAACCTTTTTCCACAAACATTATATAGCTTAAGTGTATGCCATTGCTGACTAAGTTCATTAGATTATTATTGATATAGAAAACTCATGTCTAGGCTTTTGAAAATGACGTAAAAGCGAACACGAAACGTGCAATTATTTTTTCGAAAAGCGATGTTAAAGAGAGGGATCGAGCTGAGTGGGTTGATGTTGTTTAAAGATGGTGGAAACAAAGAAGTACTACCCGTTTTTAAAGTCCATGTTTCTTGAATTTATATGTAAGTTGTCGTTTGCTAATACCTTTATTCCAAAAGAGTGATGGCAAAAGAAAATATGCATGCTTTTCGGTAATGGTAATTTTCAAATAGCTAGTGGTGTAAATTCTCTATATCTACTAATCCCCTTGATGACTTATGGAATGGTGAACAATAATAAAATAATCTTTGGGTTACTAAAATGGACTGGGCTGCTTCTTGTCTACTAAACCCAATAAACTTATTTTTTCTTTTTTGAACAGAAACTAAACCCAATAAACTATGCCCAAGGTAAGCATGTGAAGTTGACAGATTCATGCATCTATCACAATTGATTTTTGGCCACATTTGAATATTTGTTTCGCAGTACATATTTGAAATGTCAACTTACATGAACAGGTTATACAATAACATTTTACTAGGTTAAATTTGTCAATTACCAGTTCTTTTTACGATGAAAACTGTGTTACAATTGTTTATCCTACTACGTTAGTGTAGTTCACATATAAGCTTGCCTCAACACAATTATACATCAAATCGTAAATAAAAAATGTAAAACCAACTTTGCACAAAAATTATTAAAAGACAATAAAAAACATGCCCGCTGCAACGCAGCGGGTCTTTCATGCTTGTTAAGAACATGGTTGGTAACATCTAAGTTAAGACTGTTTTTAGTATAGAAAAATATATATTGGGATGTATAAAGTATTTATTTTCGCTAGGTCATATACTTGTAGGAAACAAGTTGTGGCACATGGACAAATGTTCATTATTCTTACGCCAAATACCAAGCCATAAGGCTTTTCCCTGAGATGTTTTCTATTTGTATTCACTTCTCTTCGAAAGAGCCGCTAAATGATCAGACTAGAAAGGCACCGGTGGCTTGACCACCTTACCCGTCATTGAAACATAAGCCAATCACGTATTAGACTATAATGTTACGTGTTGATTTATGGGCGTTACGGCAGGTTTGGGGCAATATTCAATTTGATTTTGCTTCTACTTCTGCTAGAGGTATGTCGGGAGGTATTCTTTGTATATGGAATAAGATGGTGTTTCAGAAAAATAGAATCATATGTGTTGATAATTACGTGGCTGTAGAAGGTCGTTGGATTCAGAATGGTTTAAAGATTATGTTTATTGCGGTGTATACTCCTCAAAGTGTGGTGGGAAAAGTTGATTTGTGGTCTTCGTTATCTCGTTTAATAACAAATTGGGATGGCCAGGAGATAGTCATGGGAGATTTCAATGAGGTTCGAGAGGCTGGAGGGAGGTACGGTACAATTTTCAATGAGAGACAAGCTGACATGTTTAATTCTTTTATTGCTAACTTGAACCTCATAGACATTTCGTTGGGTGGTTTTCGATATACATGGACCGATAAATAGGCTTAAAAAATGAGCAGGTTAGATCGGTTCTTGGTCACAGAAGGTTTTTTAGAAGCGTTTCCGCACAGTACATGTATTGTGTTGGAGAAAGGTGTTCTCGATCACCGACCTATTCTTCTTAAAGAATTGGCGGTTGATTATGGCCCTACTTCGTTCCGTTTTTTTCACTCTTGGCTGGAAATTGAGGGTTTTAACAAATTGGTTTCTGAAACTTGGAAAAACGATGGAATTATTGAAAGCAATGGCATGATCTCGTTTAAGAAGAAACTCCAAAATCTTAAACATGTCGTTCGGTCTTGGATTTCCTCAAAGAGATTGAACGACAATAAGTTGCGGAAGGAGCACCAATCTATTTTGTCTTCAGTAGAAACTAAGGTGGATCAGGGTATTGCTACTAGGGACGACTTTAATTCCCGAGCAATTTCTATGAAAATATTGGGCGACATTGATCGAAAGGAGGCCATCGATTTGGCTCAAAAAGCAAAGATAAAGTGGGCTATAGAGGGGGATGAAAATAGAAGCTTCTTTCATGGCTCGCTTAAGAAAAAGCGCCGTCAAGTTGTTATCAAAGGCGTTCTTCGAAGTGGTAGTTGGATTGATGATCCTGGTGAGGTTAAAGCTGAATTTTATGATCATTTTCGCAATAGGTTTTCCTTTACAGGTTGTCTTCGGCCTTCTACTGGAGATGTTTCTTTTAACAAATTATCTCTTGAGCAAAGGAATTATTTGGGATGTGAGATCTCGAATGAAGAAATTAAGAGGGCCGTTTGGGATTGTGGTGGTGACCATGCTCCGGGGCCAGATGGTTTCACATTTAAGTTTTTCAAATCATTTTGGGATGTCATAGAACCTGATGTAGTGTGGTTCGTTCGAGAATTCTTTCATTCAGGTTATTTTCCAAAAGGATGCAACTCGTCTTTTATAACTTTGATCCCAAAAGTTGCTGATGCTAAATTTGTATCAGAATTTAAGCCTGTTAGTTTAATAGGTTGCCAATAAAAAAATAATTGGTAAGTTATTAGCTAACAGGCTTAGCAATGTTATTGGAAGTTGTATTAGTGTGGAGCAATCAGTGTTTATTACAGGTAGGAATATTTTTGACGGCCCTTTAATTTTGAGTGAAATTATGGAGTGGTATCGCAAGTGGGAAAAAGAGCTTATGGTTTTTAAAGTTGACTTCAAGAGAGCATACGACTCTGTGAGGTGGGATTACCTCGATGTGATCATGGAGAATATGGGGTTTGGGGCTAAATGGCGTAAGTGGATTACAGGCTGCCTTAGGAATTCGAGTGCCTCTATTTTGGTTAATGGGTCTCCTACGTCCGAGTTTGAGATTTTTAAAGGTCTAAGGCAAGTGGATCCCTTGTCCCCGTTTCTGTTTATCATCGCCATGGAAGGGCTTCATGCTATTACGTGCAAGGCAGTGAATGCGGGCACGTTAAAGGTGCTTCTATAGGTCAAGGTAACTTGAATATATCTTACCTATTTTACGCCGATGATGCTATTTTTATAGGTGAGTGGACCCAATCTAATGCGTATAACCTAATATGTATGTTGAGATGTTTCTATCTGATGTCTGGTCTAAAAATCAATGTTCACAAAAGTAAGCTTTTAGGCTTATGTGTTCTGATGACGACATTTTAGACATGGCTTTGGTTCTCGGTTGTGGAGTTTCTAAGCTGCCTTTGACGTACCTAGGTGTACCTGTCAGGTGTAACATGGGTCGATGTGAAAACCGGAAGTGTATCATTCAGAAGTTTTCGTATAAAATGTCACAGTGGAAAGCTCGTTTACTATCGGTAGGTGGGCGTCTTTCATTAATAAAATCAGTAGTATGTAACCTTCCTACTTATTACATGTCTTTGTATTTGATGCCCATAACCGTTCAGAAAGTATTGGAGTCCATGCGTAATAAGTTTTTTATAGGATGTAACTTGGATGAAAAAAAGGTCACTTGGGTGAAATGGAATACTTGTTTAGCTAGTAAGGCTATGGGTGGGCTTGGCATTGGGAGTATTTATGCTTTAAATGTCTCCCTTTTGTTTAAGTGGATTTGGAGATTTAGATGTCATCCTAACGATCTCTGGGCTAAAGTGATTAAAGGTATTCATGGGCAACATGGAGGAATTGGGACCGGAAGGCTTGCAAAATCGAATGCTAGCCCTTGGAATGTTATTGTTCGTTCGGTTTCTCAACTTCAATTGAAAGGTATTGATTTGCTTGCTTCTTGTAATCGGTCGCTTGGAGACGGGAAATCTGTCATGTTTTGGGAAGAGACTTGGTGTGGGGACCGACCTCTAAAAGAATTGTTCCCTCGTGCGTATGCTTTGGATAGGGATAAACGGTGCACGGTAGCTCAACGGGTCAATATCATCAACTGGAATAATGTTCTTAGGAGGAATCCAAGAGGTGGTGTGGAGTCTAGCCATTTTGATGATATGAAGGCGTTGATCAGTAATGTTGAGCTCTCGAATAATAAGGATGGTTGGAAATGGGCCCTCAATTCCACAGGTTTCTCTGTTGCTTCTGCCCGAAAGTATGTTGATGAGCATATTTTACAAGGTGGCTTGTCATCTACAAGATGGAATAAAAGTGTTCCAATAAAAGTTAACGTCTTTCGGTGGAGATTGTCTATGAATAAACTTCCAACCATGGTGAACTTGGATCGCAAAGGAATTGATGTTGGCTCTCTTTTATGTCCCTTTTGTAGCGAGTACGTTGAGAATGGTGATCATCTCTTTTTCTCGTGTGGTATGGCCCATGACCTTTGGGAGTTATTGGCGAGATGGTGTGATTTGGATATTTCGGGTGTGCATAATTTTGCGGAGTGGCTCTCGTGGTTAGATGCTTCTCAAATGACGAAGACGTCTAGATACATTCTTGGAGGGATTGCAGATACGATGTTGTGGTCTATATGGAATTTTCGCAATGCATTGCTTTTTTCTACTTCTAAACCGAAGAAGTCGACTCTTTGGGACTCTATAGTTTATCAATCGTTTTTGTGGATTTCATCTAGAAATCCTAAGTTGAGCTTTAGTTGGGTAGGTTGGTTAGATAATCCCATTGTAAACATTGCTTCTTTGTAAGTGTTCGTGTTTCTAGCTTTTGCTAGTTAATAATATGCCGCTGTTCTAAAAAAAATAGACTATAATCCTACTAATGTGATCTTCATTAATTATTTATGTACAAATCTGTTGGAAAACAAAGCTCTTTGATCACTGAATTAGACATGCTTTCAACGTCGGCTTATCTATCAGTTCTGTTGGGTCTACCGCTTAGCTGAAAACTGTGAAACAAGTCTGCAGTAGCTCGTAAATGGAACTGGCCCAAAATCATGAAGTGACCGCCCTTGCTCCTTTTTACATTTTTGGGTCACAATCTTTCTTCCATTTTGTTGAGGATGAAATCAAGAAATTTCGAGCATCATCTGTTTCTAGTAAATGGGAAATTTGTATTTCAAAATAGAAATCAATCTGTATATTTTTAACAATTAGTCTAATATGATCCACTTATGTCTAAAAGATGTGAAGTTGATGATGTCATCATAGAACCATCGTCTTTTACTAATATTGTTGGAGTTTTCGCTTAGTGCCATGCATGTTGGACACATTAATCACCACTGAATATGAGAAGAGGTCTAAGGTTCAAACTTTAAACATCACTTTTTTTTTAATAGCGATTTATATTAAAAAGATAGCAAAAAACTATAAGGTTCAAAATCAAATAACGATAATTTTTTTTTTAAATAAATAAATAAAATAGACCACTCACCCTAAGTACAACACTCGAAATACCGAGGAGCACCTACAGAATACACCAACAGGCCACACAAATCCGCTAACAATCAAATTACAGCGCTACCTTACGAACCAATTTGAGCTCTTTGAAAGACTTTCGTCTCGGAGTATTCATTTTACATTTCTTGATCCATTTTTTTACGATTGTTTATCATAACAAGCATAAAAAGTCCAGTGTCCTCATCTTTTTCTTCTTTAAATGAGCAGATTTTTCATGCCGATATACACATTTGAGGGCGGTTAGGTAAAAGGTCGGAAATGGCCAAGAATACCTTAATTATGCCTTATACATCTTAAGGTACTAATGTGCACCGTAGGGCCAAAAATGGTCACACTAATACCTTGATTAGGCCGCATACATTTTAGTAAAAAAAATTCTAACCGCCCACCGTGGGGATCGAACCCATGACCACAAGGTTAAGAGCCTTGCGCTCTACCAATTGAGGTAGACGAGCTACTTGTTAGTGAAAGGTGGGAAACACATTTGAGGGCGGTTAGGTAAAAGGTCTAAAACGGCCACGAGAATACCTTAATTATGCCAGATACATCGATTTTAATGTACTAATGTGCATCGTGGGCCGAAAACGGTCACGCTAATACCTTGATTAGGCCTCATACGGTTTAAGTAAAAAAAATAAAAAAATAAAAAAATAAATAAATAACACCCACCGTGGGTTTTGAACCCACGAGCACAAGGTTAAGAACCTTGCGCTCTATCAACTGATGTAGACTACTAGACCACGGTCAGTAAAAGTGGTACAAGTCGAGTAAGCTTGATTCACAATATCTTAAATACAACTTTTTAGCGTGAGAAATACATTTAGTCGTTTTGATTCATATAGTTTTTATATGGCAAAATATATTTTTTGTTGATTCACAATAGCCATTGTCCTATAAATTCACTCGAATTTGTAAGCTGAATCAAACTTTGGCATATATATATAGTATTTGCAAATTCAATGAATGTGTTACATTTTCAAAACTTTGAATAATGCATAAGTTTCTAATCATCTAAAGAAACATTTTTACGTAAAAGTTCATAAAAACAAATATGCATCAAGACTTCAAATTGTGTTTTTAATCATATCTCAAATTTCTTAGTTTCTCACCGCAACTAAAAGTCCGTAGTATAAAGCGTATGTATCTTTTTTTACAAAAAAAATATTCCCTTGTAACTCATTAGACAATGGCGAATCAAGTTCAAAAATCAACATCAATTTTTAGAGCATGCATGACATATTGTAACCCTTTTTTTTTTTNCGGTTTAAGTAAAAAAAATAAAAAAATAAAAAAATAAATAAATAACACCCACCGTGGGTTTTGAACCCACGAGCACAAGGTTAAGAACCTTGCGCTCTATCAACTGATGTAGACTACTAGACCACGGTCAGTAAAAGTGGTACAAGTCGAGTAAGCTTGATTCACAATATCTTAAATACAACTTTTTAGCGTGAGAAATACATTTAGTCGTTTTGATTCATATAGTTTTTATATGGCAAAATATATTTTTTGTTGATTCACAATAGCCATTGTCCTATAAATTCACTCGAATTTGTAAGCTGAATCAAACTTTGACATATATATATAGTATTTGCAAATTCAATGAATGTGTTACATTTTCAAAACTTTGAATAATGCATAAGTTTCTAATCATCTAAAGAAACATTTTTACGTAAAAGTTCATAAAAACAAATATGCATCAAGACTTCAAATTGTGTTTTTAATCATATCTCAAATTTCTTAGTTTCTCACCGCAACTAAAAGTCCGTAGTATAAAGCGTATGTATCTTTTTTTACAAAAAAAAATATTCCCTTGTAACTCATTAGACAATGGCGAATCAAGTTCAAAAATCAACATCAATTTTTAGAGCATGCATGACATATTGTAACCCTTTTTTTTTTTGGTCTTTTGTCTTAGCATCTTACTAAAGGCCTTACCAAAATTACAGCCTTTAAGAAAAGCTAGCTAACATGTCTTTTCTAGGAGACTTTATATCAAAACATACACGATTTCTGAACACTAATTCTATAAAAATAATGTTCTTAACTTTTAAGAAACCAGGAACCACAGTCGAGCAAAAAAATTCTATACATTAACGTAGATTAGAATGAGTTACGTCATACTTTTAGCTTGTTACTGACATAATTTGAATTATCAAACAAGCAAGAGAATGATACGTGGTAGAAGTCGAAAAATGAGTTACTATGCAATATGAGCGAATGATATCAAGCTTGAGGTCGTGGTCAGGGACGGAGCCAGTAGGGGGGCTGGCGGGTGCTTGGCCACCCCCAACCGGCTCAACTATCCCACCTTGTCGCCCTATTTCCAAGCCACGTTTTACAAACTCTTGAATCCGGCCACTGCCAACAGGGTCGGTCCGTGCCACGGTGACGACACAAGGCATCAAACTAATGATAGACATCAAATTAGGTTGTGTTTGTGATGGATATTGGAGAACATACACTTTATAAGCTTATGAGCTTATTTTTTAAAGCTTAGAAAAAACAAAGCATCTGTTACTTACTTGATGGGGAAGAAGAGTCCTTAATACGAGTATTTATTATTATATGGGCCCAAGAAATTGAGAAAAATCTTATATGTTACCTATTTTGATGTAAAGTTTTAGTTTAGGCCCTTTAATATTTAACACTTAAAATTAAATCCCAATTTTAAAAATGTTGTTCAAAATCTTTTGCTGAAGATAAAACTAACACAAGTAGCTAAAAAAACCATTCACAATCTCATCTGTTATTTTTTTGATATTTAAAAATAGTACTAAATACCTCTTAGTAAACAATTAGTTATTTAAACAGGACTCGTGAGATTTTTTCTAAATGGTTCTTAAACTAAAAGGTTTGTTTTGTGAAAATAAAAGTAAGACGTTCGAAAAAGAATCCATAAGTTGTCTGTTTTTGTAACATAGATAGAATTTGATGTATAATAGAATAAAACTCGGCCCTTTTATGAATAATCAAAGTTTCGACGATCTATTAATTGTATGTTACTATTATATGATAAATAGTTACGGCCCCCCTTAACTCTAATTCCTGGCTCCGTCTCTGGTCGTGGTATGAAGTAATTGTGAGTAGTGGTTTGTTTTATTGTTTAAATGATAGGAAGTGTCTTGTTATTTAAACTTTACTGCCTATTTAACAGGCTGAGATATGAGACTTCACGCATATCCTTTGTACTTAAACTTTTTTTAGAGTAATACATATTGGGGAAACCCTTTACCCAAAATAATAATAATAATAATAATAATAATAATAATAATAATAATAATAATAATAATAATAATAATAATAAAAGTCAGACTAGAAAGCCAATCCAAGCATTTAATCTCAATCATAGATCCGCGCAAAAGATTGCAGTCTGATTTCGGACGTTAATTGGACCGGAACCACTCACGACATTGAGTTGAAATCCTTCCAAGCTCCGTTATTTGCAAATAGTCTTCCTCAGCTAGTTTGCTATTAGTTAAACACCATGTTTCTTAGTGACCAAAATCATTTAGTGACACAAACCATTCATTTATACTGACCTTTATAAAATGGAATCCTAAAAAGTCTGTTTTACTCAAACTGTTTAAAAGTTGCGGGGAAAAGATACTTGAGTATTAGGTTTGCGGAGTTTACTTGAAACAAATATATAAATGTTTCACAAATGCCCTAAATTAGTCTTTCACACAGTTTTTTCTTTTCAATATGTGTTCATTTAAGAAATAACTGGAAGATCAAAATATATGCCTGATTTTGTGTCGTGACACTAGTTTGTTAGTTTGTGAAATGGTTATTGCACTCGATGGTCATTGTACTTTTTAAAAATGTTCAATTAGGTCATTGTACAACTTCTTTATTTATTAAAGTCACTATACTAAAGTTTTTATACTTTTAAGTCGTTATACTACTAAAAATATTCATTTAAGTCATCGTATATTTTTATCTTAAACGTCGATAAACTTTTGCAAATATGTTATTCAAGTAATCAAAATTGTTAAAAGGTTCCTTTGGTTGCTTATTCTGAGGATGGTTTGAGTTTGATTGCTACACAAGTAGGGAGACCTATTATGTTAGATGCATTTACAAGCTCTATGTGTGTCGAGTCTTGGGGCCGTATTAGATCTAGTGGATGATGATGATGGTAAACCTCTAAAAAAGGTGGATTTGAAAGAGAAAGAGCAGGATACAGCTACGAAGTCTAGTATCCCTTCCTCTAAGTGTACTTCTTCAACCAAGGTGGGTAACCCTTTCTCTAAGTGGATGGAAAGAGAGGAGTCTTTTGGAACAATGGAAAGATGGTACATGCGACTACAATGATTATGAAGATGATTACTTTGATGAGTGTGGTCTATCTGCAAC
The DNA here is from genome assembly GCA_014162995.1 of Artemisia annua. Classification (NCBI taxonomy): domain Eukaryota; kingdom Viridiplantae; phylum Streptophyta; class Magnoliopsida; order Asterales; family Asteraceae; genus Artemisia; species Artemisia annua. The sequence continues at coordinate 134,774 of LBNU01010935.1, read as the reverse complement.
CCAATTTAAGGCTGCTGCCATGCATGACATTAGACTTGGATATGTTGTTTTTCTTGGTTAGCATAACGGTTGATATGTCTTAGTTTATGTTTGGTTTGTTTTTGGCTTTCTAGTTGTGTGTAACTAGTAGGATCATTTATGGCATGTCATGAATGATATAGCGGTTGTTCAAGCGGTTGCTTGAGGTTAATGTGGTATTTCAACAACATTCCTTTGTACTTAACTATTTTTTTTGAGTAATATATTTTATCGGGTGGAGTCCTTTTACCCAAAAAAAAAGTGTATGCATGTATGTATTTATTTTTTGCTTGTTTTTCGATGTTTATTGTATTTCATTTAAATTATGCATTATCATTAATTACAATGACACATATTTCAAAATTATGTGTGTGTGTATCGATCCAAATTTGTTTTCAAGCTAAACATGTCATCAAATTTTATATTTATAAGTGTACACTTTGATGTTGCCCAAATGCGACTGCTCGCATTTCACCTTTTATGTCCACTAGTATGAAGTTTAACTTCCATTTACTTTAACAAAATTAAACATGTCACTCATCATTCAAATAACAATACGGCATCTATATATATTACCATCTTTTATGTTATCATATTATTTATGAACTTTTTGAAATTGAAAGTCGTTTAAAGCAAAAGAGCCAACTTTTGTAAAGAAGAAGCCGAAATGGTACCAGTTTGACACCCCTTTTTGTATTCGACCAATCAACTTGTCACATGACCAAAATCTTTCGTTTACCAAACCCTTTAATTAAGCCCGCAAAAATCCCATTGAGATTAACAAAGCATTAAGCAATCAACTTTTGAACATTTAAGTTTCTTTTTTAGTTAATTATAAGTGGATGGAAAGAGAGGAGTCTTTTGGAACAATGGAAAGATGGTACATGCGACTACAATGATTACTTTGATGAGTGTGGTCTATCTGCAGCCCAATTTAAGGCTGCTGCCATGCATGACATTAGACTTGGATAGGTTGTTTTTCTTGGTTAGCATAACGGTTGATATGTCTTAGTTTATGCTTGGTTTGTTTTTGGCTTTCTAGTTGTGTGTAACTAGTAGGATCATTTATGGCATGTCATGAATGATATAGCGGTTGTTCAAGCGGTTGCTTGAGGTTAATGTGGTATTTCAACCACATTCCTTTGTACTTAACTATTTTTTTTGAGTAATATATTTTATCGGGTGGAGTCCCTTTACCCAAAAAAAAAGTGTATGCATGTATGTATTTATTTTTTGCTTGTTTTTCGATGTTTATTGTATTTCATTTAAATTATGCATTATCATTAATTACAATAGTTATAATGCCCGCGCACGCGCGGGTTATTTTTAAATTTTTTTTTAATTATATATTTTTATTTCTTAAAAAACAAATAATTTAATCTTTGTTTTATTTGATTTATGATTTTTAATTATATTTGTTTATTATTAAAGATAATCATTTAAAAAATTTAATCCTGTTGTTAGTTGTATCTTATCTATATTTTTTATTTAGTATTGCACATTATCTATATTTTTTATATTTATCTTTTCCTTGTGTAGTATATCAACAAAATAAAATTTTAAAATTTTAAATTAAAAAATAATAATTAAAATATTACCTAATAAGGAAATATTCTTTTTTCCGAAATACGAAAGTACCCACTAGGGGTTTTGTTTTATTAGATAAAAGATGACACATATTTCAAAATTATGTGTGTGTGTATCGATCCAAATTTGTTTTCAAGCTAAACATGTCATCAAATTTTATATTTATAAGTGTACACTTTGATGTTGCCCAAATGCGACTGCTCGCATTTCACCTTTTATGTCCACTAGTATGAAGTTTAACTTCCATTTACTTTAACAAAATTAAACATGTCACTCATCATTCAAATAACAATACGGCATCTATATATATTACCATCTTTTATGTTATCATATTATTTATGAACTTTTTGAAATTGAAAGTCGTTTAAAGCAAAAGAGCCAACTTTTGTAAAGAAGAAGCCGAAATGGTACCAGTTTGACACCCCTTTTTGTATTCGACCAATCAACTTGTCACATGACCAAAATCTAATTTCGTTTACCAAACCCTTTAATTAAGCCCGCAAAAATCCCATTGAGATTAACAAAGCATTAAGCAATCAACTTTTGAACATTTAAGTTTCTTTTTTAGTTAATAACGTACAAAAGTTGAAGGGTCGAAAACAGGTTTGTGATCATGAACATTCACCCTTCAAAGGGTTCATGCATGGTCACAAACCTCCTCTACAAGATATGATACTTTCTACACGTTCAATTAAATTCCCGAAGAAAATAGAGTTTATGTGTCACTTCTAAACCCTTAGTGGTTGATGAAATGGTGCAATGTGTTCATGTTGCTTATTAAAAATTTGTCACTCCAAAAATAGTACTGAACTAGAGTATACTATACAGTTCGTGTGTCACTTTTAAACACATTATTTTCTTATGTGCAGATAAAACATATGGACGACCCTTATGGCTGGTTTATTATGACCTTTAGGTCTTTCAGAAAACCGCTAAAAGCAACACAAAAAATAAAAAATAAAAATAAAATAAATAAAATAAAAAACTAAGACAGCTAATTTACTTTACAAAAAGACAAAGCCGAAATGGTACCAATTTGACGCACTTTTGTACTCGACATTAATAAACATGTTATGTAACCAAAATCTTTACTTGACCAAACCCTTAATAATAGCCCAAGTTGCAATGATTATACGTAATTAGCTTTTTGACAATGAAAATGCTTTTTGGTTAATTATAGAAGTCTAGAAAACAAGAATGTGTGCCCGGAGGCTCCTACATTGTGTCTTTCCATGAACATTCGCCCTCCAAAAGGGTCCATTATTGTCACAAACCTCCTATGAACGTATATATGGCATTTCTTTTGAAATTAAAAACAATCTTAACAAGAATGTGTGCCCGGAGGCTCCTACATTGTAAACAAATAAGCTCGAAACATTTTAATTAACAAACTATTGAATGTATATATGGCATTTCTTTTGAAATTAAAAACAATCTTAACAAGTTTATATAAATAAGTATGTGTTTATTGAATTTTGATGAATGAGTGGGTCGACACCTAAATTGGATGCATGCGGTTAGGGTTTCCACCGCCGTTCTAAACCTTTTGGACTGCCGTTCTAAACCTTTTTGAGAACACATAACAACATGATACCCGGGCGTATAATAGATTCACGAGCCCCACCACGACAAGTATCTTAGTTGAAAGCCTTGGATAACGCCTTAGCTTGCAAAACGCCTTTGCATGAAAATAAAAGCACGTAGTTGTTTAAAACAGAGAAAGAAAATGACATCATGGGTTGTGGAAAAGTGTATGCCTTCCAAAACAAGGGTCTAAAGTGTTTCAACTATATACTTAACAATTTGAATAGAACTTCATACAACTTTTAAACAATGACATCAGGTTTATAAAAGAATGATATATTTCTTAGACTAAAGGATGATCAGAATATGACACTTAATTATTTGGATCGCTTACAAGGTGATCGCAATATATCTATGAGGTGAGATCTATGCAAAACAAGTATCACTTAAAAAACAAATAAATCAATCTCAACCATCCATCCACATTTAATCTAATGGCTAAGATCAAATCAAAAAATAATAAAGGAAGGGCAAAATTGCATTTTAGCTCATTTAATATAAAAACCCACTTTCTACTTTTTTTTAAAAAACAACATATCTTGCAAACGGTAAATCTTCAAGCTACGAAAAATACACCATCGCGGCGAGAAAAAAATTATCTTTCTATAGATATGCATTGTTATATACTTTCGACAAACTTTTTTTTCAAAATTCCGTCCAGAAAAATCCCACGGGATTCGTAAAAAATCCCATGGGATTCGTAAAAAGACGATTTTTTTTTTAAATTTCCGTCCAGAAAAATCCCACGGGATTCATAAAAATCCCATGGGATTCGTAAAAAGACGAATTTTTTTTTCAAAATTTCCGTCCAGAAAAATCCCACGGGATTCGTAAAGTAATCCCACAGGATTCGTAAAAAGATGTTTTTNATAGATATGCATTGTTATATACTTTCGACAAACTTTTTTTTCAAAATTCCGTCCAGAAAAATCCCACGGGATTCGTAAAAAATCCCATGGGATTCGTAAAAAGATGATTTTTTTTTTTTAAAATTTCCGTCTAGAAAAATCCCACGGGATTCATAAAAATCCCATGGGATTCGTAAAAAGACGTATTTTTTTTTTCAAAATTTCCGTCCAGTAAAATCCCACGGGATTCGCAAAGTCATCCCCCAGACTTCGCAAAAAGATGTCTTTTTTTTTTTTTTTTTTTTTTTTTCAAAATTTTCGCCCAGAAAAATCCCATGGGATTCGTAAAAAGACGATTTTTTTTTTTCAAATTTTTTGTCTAGAAAAATCCCACGGGATTCGTAAAGAAATCCCACGGGATTCGTAAAAAGACGATAAATCACAAAGGATTCAGTATGAATCCCATGGGATTCTTTGGTGCATCCCATGGGATTCATTGTGAATCTCATGGGATTCTGTATGAATCACATGGGATTCTTTGGTGCATCCCATTGTGAATCCCATGGCATTCTGTATGAAATCACAAGTTTATTATGCCACCGGTTTAACCGCCGGGTCAAACCGGTTTTATGCTAAAAAGATAAGCATCTTTATTCAAAGTGTAAAAGAAAATAAGGCACTGACATCGACAAGAACTATCATGTAAATTATTGTATATTCATAGAAAAAGTTATGTTTCTATTTGCACATTGTATAAAAGATATACTCTATATTTGCTACAGTAGTCAAACTTTCGAGATACAAAAGTGAAATGTGTTTCAAGATGGTTAACTCGTGGCAACAACATGATAAAATACCATTTACTAAGATCTACAAATGCAAAAACATTACCACACTCATGTGACACAACATATCAATTGATAAAAGAATCATCAGTGGCATGTCTTCGTCCTCCTCTTGTTGCTCGCATGTAAGTTTACTAACAGTGATTTCAGATTGCATTCGATTCGATCTACTAATTAGCATAAGTGCAATTAGTTCAAGCCTACGTGGATAACGACGGAAAACGATGCCGCTTCCTTCCTCGCTCCTCCGCCGGAACAATCGCATCTCCTTGCAGATCGATTACCAGCTTCAAGCAAACACGCCCTATTTTCAAAGCGCGTGTAATCAATTCATTCCGACCATAATCCGTATCACATCTCCTGACTATCCGATCAAACACCGTCTCAATCATCGCCTCGTTCCGATCCAAAAAATCACTCAACAACACTTCATCATCATCTTCATTATCCATCGTTGATCGGTTAGTAATCTGATCGGACGGTTGTGGTGGTTTGGTGACGTGGCAGAGGCGTTTGGCTTTGTAGGAGGATATGTGAGGATTGTTGATGGTGTGGTTTTTCATTGGAGAATTGAAATGAAATAAAATGACTAAATGAGGAGGGTCTGTACCCGACCCTTGATGTGTTTAGTTTTAATGATATTACAAAATTACCCTTCAATAATTAATTATATTAAACTAAAGATTAATCTAGGTCTTTAGATTTAAAATAGATGGATGGTTGAGATCTTGTTATTTGTTCTTTAGATAAATGTTGTTTCGTATTGAACTTTTCTCATATATCTATAATCAAACCAAGGATCACAAAGTAATTATAAATAAAGGCTACTTCTTATGAACTAACATAAACGTACCGTGATTGGTAATCATCCACTCAATATTTTTATATTTAGGGTCGAGTTAACTCGATTTAATACGAGACAATAAGTAAATATGACGTAATAGTTAAAAATGAAAACGAAGCAATCTGAGTTAGACTTCATTATTTTTTAACGGCGAAATTTTATTAAGCAAAACTAATAATAAGCTAAAGGGAAAAAGGAATTATAATGGGTTTTTACAAGTTTGTGATTAGAGATTCAATCAATCCAACTTGAATTGAATTTTTATTCATATGAAGGATGCAAGTATGTGAAAGAATTTTTATCTCCTCAACTACTATGTCCTTTCATGGTCTCTAAGAATCAAAGAATAATCGATTACGGTATCTCCAAATAATCCAACACGTTGTTTGAACAACCGCATCTAAACATGTTTTCTCTAAAGTTGAGAAAGGCACCGAGTCAATTAACTTTCGTCAAATTTGTGCACTCAAATGCCTCGATTAGAAACATCTATAAACAAGTGAATTTTGAAACTCCATTGCATTATGAAGGTAGTGTTATTGGAAATAAGAGTTTATATGAGCATTGGAAGGAAATCATAGATGATGATGAGTATGATCCATACGATGATCATGTGTACAATACTCATGGTCTATCCAAAGAACAAGAGGCTTTTTGTGACGAGTTGGACATCAAGCTTCGTGATCGAAGAAAATAGTAGGTTATATTTGGTGTCGTGTTGAATCAAATGTAATCTAGTAGTAGTGGTTTCTTCGTTTGTAGAAGTAGTTTGATTTAGTTTTTTCGCCTATGTAACGGGATAAGATACGGGATTTCACCAAGATTCTATATACTTAAACGCTTTTTTAGAGTAATGTATTTTCCGGGTGTAACAACTCTTTACCCAATTTTTTTTTAATTAATAAACTCGTATATTATACACCGCAAATACGTACATGTTGTACCAGTTGAAACATTAAACTGGACACAACCGGAAGCATTGTACACTCACGGCTGGCCTCATTTTCTCTTTAAATACTCATTTCCCACTTCTTCCTTTAACATCAACATCTCTCTCAGCTCCCTCTGTCAAAAAGTAATCAAGACCTTAGAGAGAGAATGGAACAAAACTTACCAATAATAACTAAAAAAGCATGGAACTTGATTCGTGTTATGTTCTTCATGCTAAAAAAAGGCATTTCGAAAGCAAAATTCATCACTAATCTTAACATGATGATCAAACGTGGCAAAATCGCGAGTAAATCACTACACAACCTCTTGTTCCACCACCACAAAAATTGGGCTGTTGCCACATTCCCTCGCCACCTTCCACCACCTCAGTCTGATGACGAAAACGAGCTTAGTTGCACAACTACCCCTCAAAACCAAGACAAAGACTACCACCTTGATGCAAATGATGCAATTTTGAAGGCTTTGGAGATACTTACAAGTGTCAATGCATCGCCAGCTTTGTCGCGATTTGGGAAGAGTCCTATGGTTAAGCAGCTGAGGATAACGGACTCGCCTTTTCCCTTAAGTAACGGTGATGAAGATGGTCAAGTTGTGAAGGCTTTAGAGATACTTACCACTGCCACTGCATCGCCAGCTTTGTCGCGATTTGGGAAGAGTCCTAAGGTTAAGGAGCTGAGGATAACGGACTCGCCTTTTCCGTTAAGTAACGGTGATGAAGATAAGTGATCAAGTTGATGAGGCTGCTGAGAAGTTTATAATGAGGTTCTATAATAGTTTGAGAGGAGAAAACTAAGTGAGGGACTAGAAGTGATATTAGATAGTTCTTAAGGGGTTACACAAGATTAATAATAACTTGTGTTCCTCTTATTTGCATCTCTTTTCATAAATTTTGATCATAAAATTAAGTTAACAAATGCTAATTTAGATGATGATATGAGAAAATTAATACATTTCACATTTCTCTATAGATCAAGAGCTTTTGAACACTTTCACTAAAGTAGCTATATTGGTGTTTAAATTTAGCAATAGACATCACCATGATTCATAGACGCATCAATATAGAGTTGAGCGGGTTCAACTGACCCTGCTAAACAAGAAAACCTTGTTATAGTCCGACTTAGCACCAAATAGGTTCTGAACCCATTGATATTATTGTATACAGACGTTACTAGTTATAGTTTTAAACTCACTCAAAGAAAACTAGCTATGACTTTGTGCATGCCCTAATTAATTGATCGAATAATTATTTAATTGTTAAAACAACTAGTTATAATGCCCGCGCACGCGCAGGGTTTTTTTTTTTCTTTTTTTTAAATTTTTTGAAATAATTATTTAAAAAATTTAATCCTATTGTTAATTGCATCTTATCTATGTTTTTTTGTATTTATCTTCTACTTGTGTTGTGGATAAATATAAAATGTTAAATAATATATTTTTTTAAATACCTTATCTATATTTTTTGTATTTATCTTCTACTTGTGTTATGGATAAATATAAAATGTTACTTAATAAGAAAATAATCTTTTTTTTAAAATAAAATTATTACTAAATAAGGTATGGTTCTAATTTTTTTGAAATGAAAAATTCCCAATAGGGGTTTTGTTTTATTATATAAAAGATTAAACAAAACTTAATTATGAAAAGGGAAATACGTACACAATAATGAGTAATTGTACATATTGGTACAAGTAAAGGACATAATTTTTATATAGAGAGCTTTATTAAGGGCTACTTAGATACTACGTACTCATAGTATAGTACTACCTCCGTCCCATAATAAATGTCCACTTGGACTTTTTTTGGTCTTTCTTATTAAACTTTGACCATAAATATTTATATTTGTGTTATATAATACTTGATAAAAAATATATGAATGGATTGAGTTTTAAATATATTTTCATTTGGTATAATTTTCATCAACTATTATTTAACACAAATAAAAATATTTACGGTCAAACTTGAATAAGAAAGACCCAAAAAATTCAAAGTGGACACTTATTATGGGACGGAGGGAGTATTATTTTTCTTACTTTCTGATATGGGAATCATTTCAGTGAACTTTATTAACGGCTACCTATATGGAATCATATGCTTTAGAAGAAAATGTTCCATTTTCATAACGATCAACTATATCTAATTGTTTTTTGTAGCACGTCAAGAAGCATTAAAAAAAGAGATCGAGAAGTTACAAAAATTGTATCAAGAACAAAACATGCAAAAGGCCAATGAACAACAACGACAAAGAAAACAACAACAACAACAACAAGAACAACGTCACGGCCACCGTTGGGATGAATACTTAGCATTCATATTAATAGTACGTTACAAATTAAACATGCAATATTTTACTTCATATAATACCGATGAACGGGCTAATACTATTAATTCGTTAGCAAGTAAGTTTATTGAAAATAATGTGACGAGTATTCAATTTTTAGTCAATAATTATTACTACACTTTGTTGGTGCATTTTAATATTTTTGCTCTTAATGTATTTTTCTGTCTTGCGGTGTGTTAATGTCACTTTCTTAATTAAACGTCGTGGAATATTGCGTGACTTGATATTTGATATAATTGTGAAAATTATGTCGATGTTACATATTGAAAATGGTAGTATATAATAAAAATATAATAAAAATATCTTCACACTATCATCTTAACAATGAGAATCTTTTAAATCAAAGAAGTTTATAAAGGAGAAGAAAATTGTATTTCAAATGTTATCCTACACCTATCACGAGGTAAGCATTATTCATTTGAGTTTGAGATCATGTGATTCATGTCGTCATACTGTAAATACTTAGAGTGAGTTACTAATGAATGCTCCAAATTCGATATTATAGTTTATGGAAAAATGTTGTAATAATGCATTAATTAAAAATAATAATTTATGTAACTTACTCATATTAAAATATTACATATGAAAAGCCTCATTTAAATATAACATTTTGCAAAAAACCTCTTCACATTAAAGAAAGAGATGGAGAAGTCACAAAAATTGTATCAAGAACAAAACATGCAAAATGCCAATGAACAACAACGACAAAGAGAACAACAACAAGAACAACGCCACGGCCGCCGGTGTCAATATAGATGAATACTTAGCATTCATATTAATAGTACGTTACAAATTAAACATGCAATATTTTACTATACGAATTATAATTTATTATACGAATTATAATTTATACTCTTGAATATACTAATTACTTTAATGTTTTATGTTTTTATAGTTTTGTTAAAAAGGAAATTTGTTTTATAGTTCTCTTTTAATAATGTAATTTATTGAACAACGAAGTCCGTCTTTCACAAAAAATGAGAGTTTCAAACATGAACCAAAAATTAGTCCCGAACATTACGAAAAAAACAATTAGATCCAACCTGTGTGCATCGCATGGGTCCTGAGGCAGTCCAAACCTGTGTGCATCGCACGGGGATGAATATAAAAGGTCTCCAACATTAATGTCATCGCTTCATATTTAAAATAATTTATGTAACTTATACATATTAAAAAATTACATGTGAAGAGACTCTTTTCAATATAACTTCTTGAAAAAAATCTCTTCACATATACTCTTTTAATGTCAATAAACTATTTTAAATGTGTGTCATGCCTAGAAATGTGATACCATCACAACTTAGATATATAATGACGAAAATAATTGCCGAAGATTACGCTATAAAAACTTATATACAGCCCATGTGCAACTCAATAAAGTATTTTAAATACGTATAAAGCTTAGCAAATGTGTGACACCATGAAAACTTAAATATAAAATGACAAAAATAAATGCCGAATATTACGCTATAAAAACTTCTATACAGCCCATGTGCATCGCACGTATTTTAAATCTATGAAAACTTCTATACAACCCATGTGCATCGCACGGGAATTGTTGACTATCATAAGAAATAGTTATAACTTAGCCCGATGTATTAATATTAGTTAGTTCAAATAAAAAACGATAGAGTCAATACCAAAATAAATAGACAAAAAATATTACGTAAAAAAATACATCTTAAAAGATTACATGTCAATAAACTATTTTAAATACGTATCATGCTTACAAAATGTATGCTACCATGAAAACTTATATATATAATGACAAAAATACGTCCTGAATATAAAATGACGAAAATAAATGACGGATATTAGACTTTGAAAACTTCTATGCAGCCCATGTGTATCGCACGGGCTTTCATGACTATTCATGTTTGCAAGTGTATTCAAATAATGAAATGACATGATCCCGCAATGAATACATGACGAAAATTAGTGAACATTACGTTATGAACACTTAGATACAGCCCGTGTGCAACGCACGGGTCTGGTTGCCTAGTTAATCTTGAACATCAATGAGTTTTTCTTAAGAAATCAGTGTTATACAAAGACAAAATGATATATATACCCACTCTTTTGGGTAAATATATAAAAGTTAAGCATATGATTTTATACCAGCTCAACGTTTAGTTACTCTTTTTACAAGTCACCAAATGCTAATTTTCTTAAAGACACAACTGAGGCTAAAACCTTATTCTTGCATTGCATGTCAGGTTCGATTGGATTTGCATGCACATAATTGTACTTCTAGGTATAGGTTAATTTATTAGTGATAACTAATTAAACTTTAAAAACAAAATCAATGTGGCCAAAGTGATATCTTTTTACCTCGAAAATCTTCTAAGCATATAATTAAAGCCTATATGAATGTGACATTATAGATATTAAAATTCCATAACCTAATATTGTTAAGCTTTAATATCGACTAGTAGCTTCCCCAACTTTAGATGCATACTTTAGTCGGTCAAAGACCAAAAACTAATAGAACTAACACGTTGATTAGTACTCAAACCAAAAAGGGGGGCAGCTAATTAGGTTACTAAAAGGCGAAACAAACTTATTTAATTTCAAGTATAAGTGTAACTACACATTCCTAACATTTATTAAAAAAAACATGTTTAGAGAATCATAAATCATCTGAAATTGTGGTCACGTATTACTATTTTTAGGGATGAGATTCTTGTAAATTACGCGCGTCTACAAACCATCAACATAGGCTACCA
>LBNU01010935.1:107859-118230 GCA_014162995.1 Artemisia annua | reverse complement strand
TCGTTGGAGGTTTATGGATGGAGTTCCGAGAGTATCTGAGGTTGGAGAGAGCTCTACCTCTGTGCTACCAGTCACCGGAGAGCCGGTGCACCACACTGTTCCTTTGCTAGCAGCTCGACTGGTTAGGCACGAGGACCGTATCGACGACATTATAGGGATTATAGAGGAGTTGTCTATTGAGCGGATTGAGGGCATGGAGGAGGAGGTGACTGGCCTCACGATTCATAGAGAGGCAGTGGAGCAGGCATTTCAGATCCTAGGTACAGAGTTGGAGGGGGCTACAGAGATTATAGCTGAGTATGGTCACCGACTTGAGGCCCAGAGACGCGAGATTCAGGAGCTGAGAGATATCGCAGTGATGACGCATGAGATGTTGGAGCTTAGAGCGCAGGAGTCGACATCTACTAGTGCTACCATTTTTGCTCTTATGAGGTCGCTTGAGGAGATGAGGGCCAGGGAGAGGTCTAGAGACGAGGAGATACTCAGGATGAGGCAGACCATTCAGGATTTGGAGAGGAGGTTTGGAGGTGCACCGAGAGCCCCATAGGCCTGTGACTTACCGTCATCTATGAAGACATCATGACTGCCCTGCGAGGCACTAATAATATTGTATTTGTTTATTTTGGAACAATGTACTAGATTATTAAAACTTATGTTGGTTATGATTATGATGTATGGATATTGATCTATGTAGCTCTAGTATTTGACATTATGTTGAGATACGCTCATGTACTATCATGTTGTGATTGTTATGAATGTCATGGTTGTTATGATTTTATTCAAAACATGTCTTGATGATTTTTATGACTAATGTGGTTGTGTTATGATGATGTATTCGCGATATGATTAAATAACATTATGTGACGACCTCGATTTGTCTTTACGAGTTCAATTGCAATGATTCATTTAACTATGTTGATCATGTTAACTCAAATGTGTCTTGTGATGTTCTTTTAGAAAGATGGCTCCTCGTAAGAAAGGAACAACTACGCCTGCAACACCCATGACCCAAGCTGCTATTCAAAGATTGGTTGCTGATGGCATCGCAGCAGCACTGGAACAACAAGCAGCACGCTCCAGCAGCACCAACAGACCAAATGGAGAAGGCGAGACACCTGGAACTCGCAAGTGTACCTACAAGGACTTTATGGCATGCAAACCCACTTATTTTAAAGGCACTGAAGGAGCATCCGAACTAGCTCGTTGGTTTGAGCGCACTGAGACAGTATTCTCAAGAAGTGGGTGTCCAAATGACTGCAAGGTCTCTTATGCCACCGGCACATTACTGGATGATGCTTTAGCCTGGTGGAACATTACCGCTCAGAATATGGGTGTAGAAGAGGCTTACCAAATCACTTGGAATGATTTCAAGCAAAGAATAACAAGGAAGTACTGTACTCGTACTGAAATCAGGAAGCTAGAAGATGAGTTCGACCTTTTGGTAGTGAAGGGTGTTAACATTAAAACTTATAATAAGAGGTTCCAAGAACTTGCCGTGTTATGCCCCACTAAAGTGCCGGATATTGAGAAAACACTTGAGAAGTATGTTGAAGGATTGCCCAGGAGCATAGAAGGAGATGTCACGGCATCCAAGCCTGTGACGCTAGAAGAGGCTATGGAAATTGCTGAGAGGTTACTTGAAAGGGAAATTAAGCGTGGTCAAGCTCATGGAAATAATGACCACAAAAGAAAGGCTGATGACCGCAGAAATCACCACAACATTCATCGCAACAACTCTAACAACAATACCAACAACAACTACAACCGCAACAACAATCAAAACTATCAGCAGAACCGAAACCACCACCACAACCAACAGAACCGTCGGCAGGAAGCCGCCAGGGCTTTCGTTGCCACACCCACAGGAACTCAGGGCTATGTTGGGTCTGCTCCAATGTGTAATCGATGCAAGATGCATCACAATGGACCTTGTTATGCAAAATGTGGGAAGTGCCAAAGAACTGGTCACAAGACTCGGGACTGCAAGGCTACTGGCGCTAACTTGCAACCTGTGGCTGTGGTGTGCCATGGATGTGGTGAAAAAGGGCACTACAAGAGCCAATGTCCGAACCAGACAACCAACCAGGCCAACAATGCTCGTGGAAGGGCTTATGTGATGGAAAAAGGGGATGCTCAGGGGGACCCCGAAGTAGTCACGGGTACGTTCCTACTTAACAACCATCCTGCTAAAATTTTATTTGATTCTGGCGCTGATAGGAGTTTCGTATCTATTTCCTTTGCTTCTTTACTTGATATATACCCGACCAAACTACACACCACTTACGAAATCGAACTAGCTAATGGTGAACTAGTAAACACTAACACCGTAATCCAAGGTTGCACCTTACTCCTACTTGATGAACCTTTCGACATAGACCTTATGCCTATTAAGCTTGGTAGCTTCGATGTTGTCATCGGTATGGACTGGCTATCCAAGAACCGTGCTAGAATCGTCTGCGATGAGAAACTTGTCCACATTCCGTATCAAGGTAAATTCCTGACCATCCGTGGTGAACGAAATAAGACCCGATTTAACATCATCTCATATGTCAAGACTATCAAGTACATCGACAGAGGTTGTCACGCCTTTTTGGCGCAAGTAACAGAAAAGAAGTCGGAAGAAAAGCAACTTGGGGATGTGCCGGTAGTAAGGGACTTTCCTGAAGTCTTTCCTGAAGAACTACCCGGCCTTCCACCAACCCGACAAGTTGAATTTCAAATTGAGTTAGTACCAGGAGCAGCACCGGTGGCTCGAGCACCATATCGGCTGGCACCATCCGAAATGAAGGAGCTATCCGAACAATTGCAAGAGTTGTCGGATAAAGGATTCATCCGTCCGAGTTCTTCGCCTTGGGGAGCACCAGTACTGTTTGTTAAAAAGAAAGACGGGTCTTTCCGGATGTGTATAGATTATCGCGAACTGAACAAACTTACGGTGAAGAATCGATATCCGTTGCCTAGAATCGACGACCTGTTTGATCAACTACAAGGATCGAGCGTCTACTCGAAAGTTGATCTGAGGTCCGGTTATCATCAACTAAGGGTCAGGGAAGAAGATATTCCAAAAACCGCTTTCAGGACGCGGTATGGTCACTATGAATTCCAGGTAATGCCGTTTGGTCTAACTAATGCGCCAACTGTATTTATGGACCTGATGAACCGAGTGTGCAAGCCGTATTTAGACAAATTCGTAATTGTGTTCATCGATGATATACTCATATATTCTCGCAGCAAGGAAGAACATGCGGAACACTTAACCAACATCCTCGAACTACTCAAGGAGGAGCAATTGTACGCCAAATTTTCCAAGTGTGACTTTTGGATAGAGAAAGTACAATTTCTTGGGCATGTTATCGACAGCAAGGGTATTCATGTGGACCCTGCAAAGATAGAAGCAGTTAAAAATTGGGCGTCTCCTACAAACCCTACAGAGATACGACAATTTTTAGGTCTTGCGGGGTACTATCGTAGATTCATCGAGGGTNTACTCATATATTCTCGCAGTAAGGAAGAACATGCGGAACACTTAACCAACATCCTCGAACTACTCAAGAAGGAGCAATTGTACGCCAAATTTTCCAAGTGTGACTTTTGGATAGAGAAAGTACAATTTCTTGGGCATGTTATCGACAGCAAGGGTATTCATGTGGACCCTGCAAAGATAGAAGCTGTTAAAAATTGGGCGTCTCCTACAAACCCTACAGAGATACGACAATTTTTAGGTCTTGCTGGGTACTATCGTAGATTCATCGAGGGTTTTTCCAAGATTGCTAAGCCTTTGACGGAACTAACACAAAAGAAGGTGAAGTTTGACTGGGGAAAAGAACAAGAGTCGTCATTTCAACTCTTGAAACAGAAACTTTGTGAAGCCCCAATCCTATCATTTCCCGAAGGAAGTGAAGACTTCGTGGTATTTTGCGACGCGTCATATCAAGGTTTAGGTGCCGTATTAATGCAACGAAAGAAAGTTATCGCATATGCTTCCCGACAACTCAAAATCCATGAGAAGAACTATACCACTCATGATCTTGAGCTAGGGGCAGTGGTATTTGCACTCAAGATGTGGAGGCATTATCTGTATGGTACCAAGTGCACGGTATTTACGGATCACAAGAGTCTACAACATATATTAGATCAGAAGGAACTGAATATGAGGCAACGCAGATGGTTAGAATTGCTCGGTGACTATGATTGTGAAATCCGCTACCATCCTGGAAAGGCTAATGTTGTGGCAGATGCCCTGAGCCGAAAGGAACGAATTAAACTACTTAGAGTCAGATCTCTAGGGATGACCATTATCTCACCCCTCCCATCAAAGATACTTGAGGCTCAGACTGAAGCTCTCAAAGAAGAAAACCGTCCCAAGGAGAAGATACATGGTATGCCAGAAAGTGAGAATGGCTTTACGAAGAAATCCGATGGGAGATTATGTTTCAAGGATCGGAGTTGGATCCCACTATATGGCGGGATACGTGACCTCATCATGCACGAGTCTCATAAATCCAAGTACTCCATACATCCGGGTTCAGATAAGATGTATCAGGATCTTAAGAAACTATATTGGTGGCCGAACATGAAAGCCGACATCGCTGAGTACGTCGGAAAGTGTTTGACATGTTCAAGGGTAAAGGCTGAGTGCCAAAAGCCCTCAGGCTTATTGATACAACCCGAACTCCCGGTGTGGAAATGGGAGAGAATCACAATGGACTTCATCACAAAGTTACCTAAGACATCAGGAGGATTTGACACCATATGGGTCATTGTTGATCGTCTTACTAAATCTGCACACTTCTTACCAATCAAGGAAATAGACAATATGAACACCCTTGCACGGTTATATCTGAAGGAGATAGTCTCACGACATGGAGTGCCGATATCCATTATTTCAGATCGAGACAGCCGTTTCACTTCCAACTTTTGGCGATCATTACAAAAAGCTTTGGGTACTCGGTTAGACATGAGTACTGCATACCACCCACAAACCGATGGTCAAAGTGAAAGAACTATCCAAACCTTAGAAGATATGCTTCGAGCATGTGTAATCGATTTTGGAAAGGGTTGGGATAAGCATTTACCATTGGCTGAGTTTTCTTACAACAACAGTTATCAAGCTAGCATCAAGGCTGCTCCATACGAAGCCCTTTATGGTCGGAAGTGCCGATCACCAGTCTGTTGGGCAGAAGTTGGAGATGCACAACTCACAGGACCTGAACTGATCCATGAAACCACCGAGAAGATTGTACAAATCAAGCAATGTCTACAAGCTGCCCGTGACCGGCAAAAGAGTTATGCCGATGTGAGGCGAAAGCCTATGGAGTTCCAAGTTGGGGATAAAGTCATGTTGAAGGTATCCCCGTGGAAAGGGAAAATTAGATTCGGGAAACGTGGAAAATTAAATCCCAGATATGTTGGACCATTCAAGATCTTAGAAAGAGTGGGCCCAGTGGCATACAAGCTTGAATTACCCGAAGAGCTCAGCAGAGTGCATCCTACTTTTCACGTGTCCAATTTGAAGAAGTGTCTGTCCGATGAAACCCTCATTATCCCTTACAAGGAACTACGACTTGATGAGAAACTCAACTTTACCGAAGAACCTGTAGAGATCATGGACCGTGACGTGAAACGATTGAAACAGAGCCGCATCCCCATTGTAAAGGTTCGCTGGGACTCTAAAAGAGGACCAGAGTATACGTGGGAGCGTGAAGATCAAATTCGTGCTAAGTACCCTCACCTTTTCACCCAAACAACTTCAACCACCCTATCAGATTAAGAATTCCGGGACGGAATTCAGAATTAGGGGTATGTACTGTAGCCCCCGCACTTTTTCCCAAATAATTAAAGCATTGTAAACTAAATCGTGTAATTTCACATGATATGTCAAACTAATTTTTAATCACATATCTAGTTAACCATTTTTGCGAGTTATTTATTTTATATATAAATGTATATATATATATGCATACACACTATTACAAATTTCTAAACAACAACCGATGGGATTTGTAGCACACCCCATTTCGAATAGCTCACTTGTGTACCGACTCGATTCACATCTACTCTTTTGGACCTTAACGGACCAAATAAACCACTTCTTTATTTTTCTTTGGGCCGAATAATCTCTCAACAATTTGGGCTAGAAAATTTCGGACAATGTCATTTTTGTTCTCTTGTTTTTGGCGTATGGGCTAAGCCCATTAACACACACAAGTAATAAGTAACTTACATGTTTTCTTTTGAATTTGGTTACCACACTTGAGAAACCACATCAAACAACCAAGCTTTTTATTTCTTTTTTTTCTCCTCTCTTTCTGACTTGCGTATGGAGGCAAACAAGCCCCAAGGAGCCACCCTAATACTACCCTAAAACACTAAACAAATCACTAACCCATACACTTTGACTATTGACTTCAAAAACCTTTGGGTAATATGTCTCCTACTCTTACATTATGACAAGACAACCCTTGCATGCTTCCCAATTCTTCAGCCAAACCTCATACACGCCAAAGTCCCTTTCCCCTTCGCTGAAAAACATGGGACGAGCAAAAATAAAATAAGAGAAAAGGACATGGACCATACCTTGTTTGCTTATTTAAAACCGACTCACCCTCACATTTACACACTCACAAAGCAATCAAAACTTAATCAAACATTCAACACTAGTTTCTCTCCTTGGTCTACTGTCGAGAAGAAAGAAGCGTTTTGGGTTCTAGGTTGGATAACGAGTTGGGTTTGGAAGAAGAGCTAGGGTCGTGTTCACTCGTTCATACCTTCACCTTCGTGCTACATCACCACCATTCTTGGTGTAGTAAGTCTTTCAACCCATTTCAATGCGTATGATAGCTTTAGGTCTCGTTAGTAGTTCTCTTTTTAAACGTTATTAGACTCGCGATGTGTTAAAACTTCTAAACTTACTCTAGTTCCACTTACTCCACGTGTAAAAGCTTAACACTAAATGGCGTAAAATATTTTTGAAAACATATTAAGGGTTCGAAAACTAAACCAATCAAACAAGGCTCATCACATTAGTTAGCTAGGAAGTATATATATGTGTTTCTATTAACAAGCTCGCTATGCACAGGATGTAAAAGAAACCATGCACGCAAACTTAGTACGTTAAGAAAAGCCTATGGAATTCCAAGTTGGAGATAAGGTCATGTTGAAAGTATCTCCTTGGAAAGGAAAGATTAGATTCGGAAAACGTGGAAAGCTAAATCCTAGATATGTCGGGCCATTCAAGATCTTAGAAAGAGTGGGCCCAGTGGCATACAAGCTTGAATTACCTGAAGAGCTCAGCAGAGTGCATCCTACTTTTCACGTGTCCAATTTGAAGAAGTGTCTGTCCGATGAAACCCTCATTATCCCTTACAAGGAACTACGATTAGATGAGAAACTCAACTTTACCGAAGAACCTGTAGAGATCATGGACCGTGACGTGAAACGATTGAAACAGAGCCGCATCCCCATTGTAAAGATTCGCTGGGACTCTAAAAGAGGACCAGAGTATACGTGGGAGCGTGAAGATCAAATTCGTGCAAAGTACCCTCACCTCTTCACCCAAACAACTTCAACCACCCTATCAGATTAAGAATTCCGGGACGGAATTCAGAATTAGGGGTATGTACTGTAGCCCCCGCACTTTTTCCCAAAGGATTAAAGTATGGTAAACTAGAATCGTAAAATTTCAAATGTCATATTAAACAAATTTGAATCACATATCTAGTTAAGCATGCGAGTTATTTATTTTATATACATACTTACACACTATTACAAATTTTCTAAACGACAACCGATGGGATTTGTAGCACACCCCATTTCGAATAGCTCACTTGCGTACCAACCCGATTTATATCTATTCCTTTGGGCCTTGATGGACCAAATAAGCTACTCCTTTATTTCTTTCTATTGGGCCGAATAATCTCTCAATCTTGGGCTAGAAAGTTGCGAACTATGATATGTCCTTTATTTATTTTTTTTCTCTCCTCCTACGTATGGATTTAACGAACCTCAGCCCAAGCCCAATAATAGCTTACTAAACTCATCTAACCTAGCGCAAGCCTTCTTAACTTGTGACACCAAAAACCTCCCAACGAGTAAAAATATTTTCTTTCTTTCCTTCTGTCTAGCGTACGAAGGTGATCAAGTCCCAAGAACCACCCTAAGACTACCCTAAAACACTAAACAAATCACAATACCACACCTTGACCATTTGACTTCATTAACCCTTGTGTAATATGTCTTCCACTCCCACAATACTTGACATGACAAGACAATTCCATGCCTCCCATGTTTTTCAGTCGAAGCATGCTAACCAAGAAACAATAAAACCTCTACTACTTTTGTTGAAATTTATGGAACATGTGAATTTAAAATATGGAGAAAACCATACCTTACTTGCCTACTTAAACCTAGCCATTCTCATTCTCATAAACTCACACAAAACAACTAAGACTTTAACAAACCAAACTCAAAAACTTAATACATAAACACTTGTACCCCCTTACTGCCGTGAGCAAGGAGAAAGGAAGCGAGCCATTCGGGTTACATTACAAGGTCTTGAGAACGTCTTTGGGTTAGTTCGGGTTCAAGTGGGTTTATATAGACGCTAGGGTCGTGTTCACATATACACATCCCTACTCTCCTCCGTATCACGCCACCACCAATTTTGGTGTAGTAAGTTCCTTCGACTCTATTTCAATACGTAGGGTAATTTTCAATCTTGTATATAGGTCTTAGTAAAGCTCGCGGTATGTTTTAAACCTTTAAAACTCGTATTCATTTCACGCATGTACATATAAACTGGAACCCAAACAACTTATTGTAACATGAGAGTCTTGCGTGGTTAAATGGTTTAACAAACTAAAGATGTTGCTAATACACTATAACGGTTGACACATATCCATGTTTACACATTAACAAAGATAATAAAGGTTTGAAACTCACATAAACCATTTTGACATAAGCCTTAACGAACTAGAAGACCAAATGGTAAACCAAGCGCTTATTAGCAAGCTCAGTTTATGTAAGATTTACATTCTTTTACCGACTTAAAAACAAGCTCACAAAACTTGGCTAAAACCCGTTTTAAAGATGTATAATGTTTTGTTTGAAACCTTGAGTCGAATAACTCAAAAGAGTCGAGACCCATTCAAGCTCATTAGGTCCCATCCATGTAAACGTAATCTAACCCTTGACTTGGTAATTTTTGTGATTTGAGAAGATGAAACACAAAACTATTTCATGCAAACCACGACCTCAGTACGCTAACAAGAACTTAAGACAGTCACAAACTTCCTTAAATACGTTAACTTGCAACATATAACAAGAAAGAGCCTTTAGCTCAGTTGGTTTTGTCGTAGGGGTTGTGAACGAGGGGTCTTGAGTTCGAGCCTAGGCCAAATCACTTTGGCTATTTTTATTACTTTTACAACTTTTGCCTTTTTGGCAGTTTTAACCCTTCAGCTTTGCACCACTTACTATTTTCCTAAAAAGCTTTTATAA
Source organism: Artemisia annua (assembly GCA_014162995.1). Classification (NCBI taxonomy): domain Eukaryota; kingdom Viridiplantae; phylum Streptophyta; class Magnoliopsida; order Asterales; family Asteraceae; genus Artemisia; species Artemisia annua. The sequence goes on along the minus strand of LBNU01010935.1, from coordinate 108,732 downwards.
GTTTAAAACTATTATAAATCTTTTACACTTTCAACCCCCCAAACCTTAACTCACTTGTCACTTCCTTAAAAACCTCTTTAAGTTGTAACTTATATGATTTTACATCTTCAACACTTCAAAGATGAACTTTGACAGTTTACATCCTAAAAACTTTATAAGCTAACAAACGTTTTACAAACCCTTATAGTTAGTAGACAATAACAATACATACATTGACAACTAACGAAGTCATCTCAAACATATATATAGGATTTCTAAAATGGATTGCAATTATAATATTTCACAATTACTATAATTTATCGTCACTTAACTTTTGACAAATACTTAATAACCTTCCTTTAAATATCGGAAACACTACAACAACGATAAAACTTATTGACGCTATTTTTGGAACCTTACGCCTTTTACCACACCAGCCCAAAGCTATCATATTAAGGACCTCCATCTCATCATTACACCTCGAGCCCTAAGGCCCACAAATCTAAACTTCTCATATTACTTTAGGTCGCAAGTCGGAGCTATTCATTTACAACACTTGATCACTACTAAACTACTACTCTACTAAGGTGAGTTCATACCCCCTATTTTTACTTGTTTCATAACTGTTTTGGGGGAGATACATGCTCGTTTTACTTACATCTTTTACTAGTTTATCTTAAACACTTTACTCGATTTATGAAACACTCTATTTGTTTATTGAAACATATTACATGCTACGAACATGAACACAAGTATTTTTCTGTATGCTACCATGATTATTATTGCCTAAGACACGCTTTTGCCACTGAAAGTCCCTCATATCATGAACCTTAGTCACTTACGAGTGAACGCGAATATAGTGAATAGATCTATTGGCAGTTGACGCCCCATTTG